>RCUC01116675.1:0-50964 GCA_003697995.1 Taxidea taxus jeffersonii
ACACACACACACACACACACACACACACACACACCCCGAGGACTTATAGATCTTTGAGAAATGCAAGGTTGGGCTATAAGCAAGCCAACAGAGGAATGATTATTCCCCAAATTAGAATGTTGAGTAGTTGTCCCTAACTCTCTCAATTCAATCAGATTCTACTTTAGAGTAAGTTCCTAGACCTTTTGAAATAATTACTCTTCATAGTATGAACCAGGCACTACCAAACAATGGCAACGCTAATCGCTAATAAAATGTGGCAGGGTTCATATTACCTCAAGGGAATTACCATTTTAGGGGAGAGGAAAGACACAAAAGCAGGTAATTGCGATGTCAAGCATAAACTGAATGACAAAATATGTATAGATTAAAATGCCTAAAACGGTTAATTATCTTTCTTACTCTCTCTCTATTCTCTCTGGATGGACAGATAAATTCACTTGAGATTCCTTTCAGATCATGTGGACTAGCCTATATGC
This sequence comes from Taxidea taxus jeffersonii, assembly GCA_003697995.1. NCBI lineage: Eukaryota > Metazoa > Chordata > Mammalia > Carnivora > Mustelidae > Taxidea > Taxidea taxus. The sequence goes on from RCUC01116675.1 coordinate 480, forward strand.
CTTTTAAAGAATTTCATAATCTCTGTTATATGAATAAGTGTGAGAGCTGGGATGGCGTAAAGTTCTCTACTTTTCTAACGTGTTCTATTGTTCTATCCTGTCATTTATCAATATGGTGTCATATGATGGATACATGCAGTCACAGTAAAAGCTCTTTTTTGTTGTTGGTCAAAGATGACTCTAAGTGTAGTATTTAAATCTCTGAAAGAATGAGTTCATTTAATAGAAAGGAGGGTTCCACAGAGATAATATCAAATCTCATTTGGAGCCCTTTAAGCCCTAGGGATTTTTTAAGGTCTCGACAGTAATGCTTGCCATAATTTAAAATAAATATTTAGTGAGTATTTACTTACTCAGAGCTGAACATTGTTAGATTTAAAGACATTTACTTTATGTTGTCCCAAACTAAAGATTTTCCTAATTCTATTGATAGCAAAAGGGATATTTAAACAAGATGACACACACATATATATTTGTTATATATTAGATGTTATTCATAATAACAACATAGAATTAGGATGGGTGAGTGCTGTGAAATTCATATTAATGAACCCATTATGCTGTTTTCCTTATGAAAGTTTCCCACCTCAGCCTTCAGATGCTCACATGCTTTTGCCAGAAATAATAAATATTTTGACTAAATAATAGCATGCTTTTGGTTACCAGCTGTGACCTCCAGAAAAATGAGAGAGGCAGATGGCAGGAAGCAGTGAAAGGGAAGTTTAATGGAGAAACGTTAGAATGTGAGTATTTTAAAATATTTTCTACTGTACTCAGGTTGTCTATATGTTTCTAAAAAATAGGGTGTCCAGTTAGATTTGTTCAGATAGACAGTAAATAATTTCTGAGCATAAATATGTCCCAAACACAGCATGGGGGAGGGAATACTTATACTAAAAATGTGATCATTATTTATCTGTAATTCAAATTTGCCTGGATGGTTTAGACTTTTATTTGCTACCTCGGGCAACCCTACTGCAAGTTCTAGTCCAGATCTTTTAAATGTCAGCATAATACGTGTCTATTGTTGCTTCACAATCTCGTTCAAAACAAGTTTGATCAAAAACAATGTTAGAAAAAAATGGAGAGTTTCAATTGTAGGTGCTGGATCAAAGAGAGCTGTACATCCTCACAGTAGGGTTTAATTCCTGAGAGGAGAGAGAGCCCTTGATATTTCTGTCAGAATAATGGCGGATGTCAAGTCCACTGCTTTAGTTTTCCCTTCTGCCCTCCCCTTGCAAGCTTTTGTATGCATTGCCGAAAGGAGGAATTAACTACCAAACTGGAGGAACCAGTCAAGCCGTTTTCTTTTTCCTTTTTTTTTTTTTTTAAGATTTTATTTATTTATTGACAGACAGAGATCACAAATAGCAGAGAGGCAGGCAGAGAGAGGGGAAAGCAGGCTCCCCGCTGAGCAGAGAGCCCTAGGTGGGACTGGATCCCAGCACCCTGATATCATGACCTGAGCCGAAGGCAGAGGCTTTAATCCACTGAGCCACCCAGGCGCCCCACCAAGCCCTTTATTAATCTACAAACAAGAAATAATTAACGATGTTAATTATTTTAACATAAATATCTTTATATAGGGGCACCTGGGTGGCTCAGTTGGTTGAGCGTCTGGTTTTTGGTTTTCAGCTCAGGTTGGGATCTTGGGTTCCTGGGACTGAACCCTGCTTCAGGCTTGGTGCTCATGGGGGAGTCTCCTTGCCCCTCTCCTTCTCCCTTTGTCCTTCCCCCCACTCGTGTGCTCCTGCTCTCTCTCAAATAAATAAATAAGTCTTCAAGTAAATAAATATATAAATAATCTTTGTATGTGCAGAGCATTGCAGATTTGGATTCTTTTCAGAATGTGTAAGCACACTGAATTTGTAAACCAACTTTGTGAAACCTTCTATTTGAGACTCCAGTGACAACAAGACTCAGAGGACAGTGAGACTCACATGGAAGGTGATGAAGATGATAATTTGGCAGATGAGCGCAGACTCTCACCAGCAAGCCCATTAGAAGGGTCCAGAAACCTGAACCCTGGGCTGAGAGTGACAAAGATGTCTGACCTTCCTGCCAAAGGACCCAGGCAGATTTAAACCCTCAAATTTGTAGGTAGATTAGAAATTAAAGGTTAGGAAGGAAACGTAATTTGTAGACTAAGCCAGTTGGACTCCCTGTTAATGAAGCAGTATCTATTTCTGCTTTAACCTCCTAGGTATTATTCTGCAAAGCTTAAAAAATCAAAGCAAGCCCTCCTGCCCCCTAAAAAAGATATATGTGAAGTTTTTGATTTCAGGAAAATTGTGTGAATTCCCTCTGCAGCTGCAGAAGTGGCATGAAACAAATATTGCTTTCCATTCTTGCTATCAAACCCGTACTATATGGATGACTTAATTATTATGCAAGATGGTACTGAATCACAATGATGTGTAGTGGCTGCTAATGAGAAGTCATAAATCAAAGTCCTTAACGTGAAGCTCAGGCTACAAGATGTAGTTCTTTTCAAATATCATAAGGATGGCTACATGTACGTGCATATATGTGCAATCACTAGCTCTCAGAGATTTGGCTGCTTCCTGATACCCAGTTAAAATATTCAGCATGTAATCCATCCTTCCTGTCCTTTGTCATGTCTTTGTTTCCTGTAAGTGCCACATAGAGCAGAGCTCTTTGCAAAGGTGATGAGAAAGGGTAGGCAGGAAGTGCCTGAAAATGCCACAGAATGATTCTGGCTCCATGAGTTTCTTCCCTGACAGACCCATTACAGGAAGCATAGTGACTTCCCTAGAATGAGAGGCTGTTTTTTGTTGGTTTGTATCCCCAGCTTCAGACAGTAAGAAAAAGACCCTCCTAGTTATATTTATCATAAATCCTTTAAAAACTGGAGACAGTTTGGGAAGTTAAAGTTGTCCTTCTGAAGTGCAATGTTCCCATCTACCTAGCAAATCAATGATGGACTTTCATATTCTGTGAACTATTTTAATCTGATTAGTCCCTGGAAAGAATCAAAGCAATCAGCTAACAAGATTTGTTTAGATAGGGAGCAAACCCTATAGAAGGGGGAGTTATGCGGGCAAAGATTGGGCATGGTCATGGGTATTTATTTTCCCATCCACTCATTCATTCATTATCAATTGCATATTGATTGTCTACTAAGTATAAGGTTCTCTGAGAAATCCTCGAGTCATAGAAGGATAAATCTGGTTCATACTCAAAGGTCAAGAACCTTATAGCACAGTAGAGTAAATGAACAGGTAAATAATGATAATACAAGGCAAGAGGAAGTCAGTTCTTACAAGATCTAGAAAAGGCAGTGCAGAAGAAGCCCCTGGGAAGTCAGTGACACTGATGGGGAAGGCTGGCTGGAGGAACGAATGATAACTAACATTTAATGCATACTTGCCTCCTGGCTGGCTTCAGTTAGAACATTCTCTGCATAATCAAGAAGGAGGATTAGGTGAGGTGAGTTTTGGAAGAAGAGGAAGACACTACAGATCTACAATGGGGATAGGAGCCCATCATTCTGATGGAACAGTAGAGGTAGCAAGGAGCATTGCACATCTGAGTAATGGCATGAGATCATCACACCCCATCTATTTTTCAAACAGTAGACCTGGCAGAACAGGGCCTTTGACTATCAGAGGGTGGCTAGCAGAAACACCCAGGTCACATGGGAGGCACAGAGGGAGTAAGGGCTAAGAGACTGGCCAAAGAGGAAATTCCAGGAAAAAAGGCTGATTCCATTAAGTGGCCCGGTGACAAGGGAACTGCATGTCTTATTTCCCCTAAGAGACTCCGAAGTTTGTGAGGGTGTGATGTGATTCATTTAGAAGTTTTCGAAGTGAATGCCATATAAAAACCCCCAAATGCAAACAAAAACCAAGCAAACAAAAAACAATCCTTCTTGGTTGGATGGAATCTCATATACTATAATTAGCATACTGTGTGCTTCATATCCAACTTAAATAAATAAATAAATAAATAAATATATGCATACATATATATATGTATATATAATATACATATATGGTTTGGATAACCACACGCGTGACCATACCCCCTGTTCTGTCTAGTTAGAAGGCTCTAAAAGTTCAGAGTCTGGCCTCACCTCTTCTCTGTGTGAGCAGCTCATCAAAGAGAATGAAGAAACCATGAAAAGGCACAAAATGCACTTGTCACCTCCTCCCAAATCAGCAACCAGGTGGTGTTGCTGCTGCTCATGAGAATCCTGATCCAGACCAAGTTCACAGGAAATGCCCCACAGGGCTGCTACACCATTAGACTCCTACATGTTTGAGGTGGTGTTTACTTCAGGCCTGCAGAAGCCCTTTCCATACCAGTCCTTTGGCCATTAATAAAACAGTAGTGAATCCTGGGGACTTTCACAGCAACTGCACAGACAATAAGTCTTTGATAGGAAGTACTTACTAATCATCACTGCATCTCTTTACCCCTCCCTGGGGGAAATTCCGTGCTTCAACCCATGGGTTCAAGCTTACATTTATCACACTGAGAGGGAGTGTAGAAGGACCCCCTGCCTCAGAACGTGGCTATTGGTTGGCTAGAGGTCCTGAGCTTGCTGATGGGACCAGGACTTTTGATCTGAAACCTTCAGGTTTGAATGACTGATCAACAACTGGACTCAATGCTATATTTCTACCAGAACCACAGAATTTCTGAGAAAGAAAGAAAGAAAAAAAAAAAAAAGCTGGCAAGCAATGTAGCATGAAGGTCCGGTCTAAAGTAGAGGGATGTGGGATACAGTCCTCATTTTTCATGGATTGCTTGTAGAGGTAGGGGCATAAAAACTCATTCTAAAAAATCTAAAGATACAAAAGGTTAAGGAGCTACATAAGATATATTTATGTATTTCCCCAGAATGTTATTATTAATACAAGTGTGTCCAATTCCAATAATATGTGACAACAGTTGCCTTGGGTAAAGCCGTCTCTCATCTTTCAATGTAACTTCATATTACAATCAATTGGGGATTAAAAAAAAAAAATCCTGATGCTGGGGTAACAATAGCAGAAATTCTGATTGAGTTATTGCATGGGACAATATGCCTTGAAAAGATGTCCAAGTGATTCTAGTGTGCAATCTGGACCAGGAACTATAATCTAATACACACTGAGGGCAAGAGAAGGTTCTTCAGTGTCTACAACACACCTGTGTCCCCTCTACTCCTCACAGGCAATTTTTAAGCTAGGAATCCTTTACCTCCTTTAAATATAGTTAAGGGAGTTTGAGGAATGGTAAGCACTGTGAAAGTTCCCCAGTTATACAGTATTTTGGTTTGTTGGATTTGAGGCAAGGGGCTTCCATGAAGGGTCTGCGAAGCCTTCCTCACCAACCCAAGTCCTCAGCTTGGTGTCTCTGTGCCCCTTCTCAAAAACAGAGATTTAACCAATAATTCCATCCCCTTCTTTTGGCCTTTCTTATTTCCTCCCAAGATCCCTGTCTCCGTTAGTTTTAAATTGAAGGAATTAAAAAAAAAAAAAGGCAACTTTTCCTCCTGGCTTAAGGAAATTTCTACTAAAATAAGCTGTTTTATCAAGGCACATAAAGTAAGTCCTTTTTGGTCCTTTTCAAAATATATGATAAGGTCATAGGATATAAAATTCTGTGCTTCAGCAATTCAGAAAGGACTCATCTCCAGAATACAAACTCTGAAGGCAAAGATTTGCATAAATTACCATATTAATATGCATATTCAAAGTTCACAGTTTATCAAAACCAGAAAGAAAATAACCTCATTTATACCAGAGCATCCATTTCTTCCTATTCCTTAAGTGTTTGATATGTAATTAGGAAGTGCTAGGTTGGGAAGTGGGCACAGCTAGCTGTTACTATACTTAACTCCTTGAATGTCAGGGTAACAAAACTATCAAAAGTGTCCTGTTTACAGAGGAACTCAGCAAAGGTATGAGGCTGAGGGAAGGGGTTTGATAAAAAATGGGGTTATGGATGAAGTAGGAGGTAAAAATTATTGTTGTTCCACTATTTGCTCAGAAAAAGAATGTTCCAACATTCTGATACGGGCATTGTGAGAGGGCTATTTCCATAGGACCCTGTCATGTTGGCCTTCTCGCTAGGAATTGCTTCAGTAGAAATGAAACTGATATGAATAGCAAAATTTGGAGAGCCAATGAGGGAACAGAAAAAAAGGATGCCAAAGGGAAAGTGAGATGCAAGTCAGAGTAGTGGAAGACCCGGGAAGGCCATCTGGTATTGGCGTAGCGGGTGTGCCCATGTTAGTCAGCCTTGCATGCTCCTTGGCAGGCTGGCTCAGTGCAGTTTTCCACAAAGTGGTCTTCCACAGGAGTGCAGAAATTTTAAGTTAATTCTTTCCTGAACTGTCAGCCACTATATTGACTTCTCAAACCTAACAGTAGTCATGGGAAATCCTGAATGTGTAGCCAGCTAGTCAGAAGAGCCCTGGGGACCCCCAAACTGAAGTGAGGCTAATCTTTGGAGGACTCTGCCCTTAATCTTGAGTTTGTCTAACTCTAGGTAGACAGAGATCAGGCTGACTACTCAAAAACTTTAAATTGCTGTGAGTGTTTGGTTTTTAAAAAAAAAAAAGGTCTGGAAGCCACTTAGACCTTATGACATTTCTCCTCTAATCTGCCTTCCACTGGTTGTTGCTTTCAATATGCTATGGGAAGGAAGAAAAGAGAAAAAGCCAAATTCATTTGATATTTATAAATTAAAATTAGGTTATAGGATATAACTGACCTTAAATGAGAACTGTCCAAAGAATATCATATGAGTAAAGAACATGAGACTGATGGCATGGAGACTGTGATGTATGGTTGGGCTGCCTGTGCATCCTTTTAGTTACACTGTGATTCTTATCTTGCTTTGGAAATCAATGGTACAAAAAAGGAAAGGTACAGACAACACTGAAGAAGGGCTCTGCCTAAATTTAATGGAATCAGACATTATATATGATAACCTATTTTCTAGTGATAAAATGGAATCCTCCCATGACTAATATTGTGCTGTTTTTCTAATTTTCTGAATAGTTAGCTTTAATGTTCCTTTCCTTCCCCTTGCCTCCCTTTCCCACTCCTTCCCTCCCTTTCCCTTCCCCTTTTCTTTCCTTCCCCTTTTCTTTCTTTCCCTTCCCTCCTCATCCTTTCTCCTCCCCTCCCCTCCTCCCTCTCTCTTTCTTTCTTCTTTTCTATTTGTTTTTAACGAGTGTGTGTGTGTAGGGGGTTGGTTTACAACTGACAATTAAGAAAATTGTATTAATGAACTGAACTGCAGAGATAAAAAACCAAATTGAACAAAAAAGGGCTCCAGAATGTTCCCCCTAGTCAGGAACCCTACATTAGGCAAACAATGTCAACAATTTAGAAATAAGTAGAGATTGGACTGGAGTCGTATAGTTCAGACCTAGAAGACCTAGCCTTTCTACTCATGTCATGATGCTGTAGCTGAGTATGTATATATTTCCTGATTGGACAATTAGCAAATGAGGACCAGTAGTAGGTATCAAGAAGTACCCAACATATTCACTATGGTCAGAAAGCAGACTTGGAGACCATATTCACCGCAGACCTGAAAACACTGGTAAGGTTCATAAAAGGCATAACTATTCCTTTTTAAAGCCTAGAAATCTGTTTTCTTAATACTATCACCAACAATCCTAAAGATTTGTTTTTATACAACAATCATCAACCATACCACTCAGAAACCAAGATGGACATCTTAGAAAATAAGCTTTTACCACAATCTCCTTTCCTGAGGAGTTATGTGACAGGTATAATTACTAGTCCTTCAAGAGAGATCTATTCCCCAAAGGCAGGCAACTAATTTCAAAGAAAAGAAGGTATATTAAAATAGGTGGAAACCAAGGAAATCCTGTGAGAAAATACTGGCATTTGCAATAAGCATAGTCATACAAAACTGCACAAAAGGAGCTGCCAAGAAGTATATTTTCAGAGGGTAAGTGAAGCAGAACAAATAGCAATCATATTTATATAATATCTTTTACCTAAGAGTCCAAGTTTTTTTATTTAATCTTTATATTCCCTATATAGCCTGACTGGGGTAAGGCTACAGAAACTAGAATTTAGCTTCTAGCCTTTGGTTTAGTGTTAATATTAATAGAATAGAATTACCACCTCTGAGTACAGTTGAGGTTAGTTAAGTAACAAAACACCAAGTCATACAGAACACGCAACAGTCTTCAAAATGTTGCTTTTCTGGGCTAAAGAAAGAAAGAAAGAAAAAGAGAAAGGAAATAAAATAAAATAAGAGAAAAGAAAAGAAAGAAAAAGATTCTCTCTGACCAAATAAGAGCTAATATTTGCCTTACAGGTCTGGGCAGATAGTGGATAAAATGAAATGCTTAATTAAGATCTTTAATTCAAGGCTTTACATTTTGTACCATGCCTGTATTCTTCATGCAGCTAATTTTTATCTCAATTTCCAGTTGGGCGAATTCATTGAGACACGCCAGAATCAACTACAGTAAATGAAAGAGCAAGTGGAAAAAACAAAGAAACAAGAAAACCCAGAGGCAGACAGTTGGTTAATTGGAAACAGAAACAGTAAGAAGAACTTTATGCTAAAACATTTTAATTTCTCTTTATCAATTCTACCCATATATCCCCTCCATTCTACTGAGAAGCTGGGGAATTTTATAGTATAGACAAAGTTTTGATAAAATAGGCATTTTCTCCTTACTACTATGTTTGAATTGAAAGTATTGATTATTTCATCATAATGGCCTGACACTATCTTGCCCTCGCCACCAATATTTTGTTGGACATAACTGATATATGCCATGAACTGTGTGGACTATAAAGACAGAAAATGAAGAAAATCCAGTCCCATATACTTCTGTCTCTATTATTCATCTATTCATTTGCTCAGCAAATATATGTTGAATACCTAGTATGTGGTAGGGACTGTCCTGGATACATAAAACATAATACTGCATTAAAAGGACAGAAATTACTGTTCTGAAGCTAGCATTCTTATTGTAGAGACAGATGTGATAAATAAGTAAGTTATAAAATAAGAATGGTTGCAATATAAAATAGGGTGGGCTATATAAAAGGTCTTGTTGAGAAGGTCACATTATAGTGAAGACCATTAGGTGGGAGACCCATAAGGATATCTGGGAAAGAAACTTCTAAGCAGTGAGCAAAGGAGGTCCAAATGCCCTGAGGAAGAAGAAGCATGTCTGGTATGTTCAAGGAATAGCAAAGAGGCTGTTGTGGCTAGGCCAGGGTGCAAAAGAGGAAGAGCAGGAGAAGGTGAGATCAGAGAGGTGGTGAGTCAGTTGCACAGGATCTCGTAGCATCTTGTAAGGACTTTGGCTTTATTCCAGGAGGGGCGGAATGCTGTGAATGTTTGGAACAAAAGAGTGACACGATCTGATTTACAGTTTAAAAGGCTCCCTCTCCGCATGGGGAAGATTCTGGAGGCAGGGACAGTGGTAGAAGCAGGATGACCCATAAGGCCATAGCAACAATCCAGATAGGACAGGATGGTGGCACGATCAATGTGATATCAGTGTGTTATGGGTTGAATTGTATTCCTCCAGAAATACTGAAGCTCTAATCCTAAGTACCTGTGAATGTGGTCATATTTAGAATTAGGCATTTACAGATGATCAAGTTAAGATAAGGTCTTTAAGGCGGGTCCAGATCTAATATTACTGTATCTTTATAGAAAGGATAACTTTGGGGGTGCCTGGGTGGCTCAGTTGGTTAAGTGTCTGCCTTTGGCTCAGGTCATGATCCCAGGATCCTGGGCTCGAGCCCTGAGATTGGCTCCCTGCTCATTGGGAGCCTGCTTCTCCCTCTCCCTCTGCCACTCTCCCTGCTTGTTCTCTCTTGCTCTCTCTTGTTTGCTCTCTCTCTTTCTCAAATAAATAAAAATCTTAGGTGGAAAAAATAGATAACTTTTTTTTTTTTTACAAACCAAATTTTCCAAATCTATTTATTAGTTCTTATTTTTACTGTGCTGACAGTTGGCATTATTAATACTTGAACAAAATTAAATTAAAATTAGCCAAATATCTAAGATAGTTACATGTACAAAAGATATACAAATTAAAACCATTTAAAAAGTAATAGATACCATAATTTGTACTTGACCATAATGCTATTCAGAAATGATTGCAAAATTAAAACCTTACAAAAACTGTACACCATATACTTTGAAAGATTTACATTATAGAAAACAAAGGCAGTCTTTCACTGTTACACATTTAGTGTCTCTGGTGGGTTGAGGAGAGAAACACCATGATACTTTGAACTTAGGTGGAAAAAATAGATAACGTTGGTCACAGAAGGAGACATATACAAAGGAAAGATGATATGAAGATACAGGAAGCAGACAGCCATCTATAAGCCATGGTATGCCTGAGGCTACTAGAAGCTAGAAGAAAGAGCCATTTTTGTGTTCTCAGGAACCAGCCCCACCAATAATCTGATCTGGGACTTAGAGCCCCAGAACTGTGAGACAATAAATTTCTCTTATTTAGCTACACGGTCGTGGACCTTGCTACGGCAGCCCAAGCAAACTAAAACACAGTGGAAATGGTGGGCAGTGATGGGATTCTGGATATGAAATTGGTTCTCATTGTTCATGGATTCCATATTTGCAAATTTGCCTACTTGCTAAAATTTATTTGTAATCCCCAAATAAATACTCACAGAGCTTTCACAGACATTTGCAGACATAAGCAAAGTGATGAAAAATCAGAGTGGTCTGAAGCACATATTCCCAGCAGAGACTGAAAAAGACCATGCTCTGCCTTATTTCAGTCTTCTTCTGTAAATAGTGCCATACTTTTCACCTTTTTTTTTTTTTTTTTGCAATATGCTTAGTGCCATACTTTTCACCTTTTGTGCTTTTTGTTGGTGATTGTGCTCTTTAAAATGACCTCCAAGCATAAAGCCCAGGTTGCCGTCTGGTGTTCCCAAAGTGCAAAATGACTGAGGTATGGCCATGCAGAAATACGTGTGTCAGACACACTTCATTTAGGCGCGATTTCCTGCTGTTGGCCATGACTTCAATGTTCACGAGTCAACAAAATACATTAAAGTGTCTTTAAGTAGAAACACACCTAAAACTAAGCACATATTGATCCACTGGCAAAAATGTGACCAGAGGCCCACAGGAAACTGACTCTCTACTTTTGCTATGGAACAACAATTCAGTATTCACCAACTGAACATTTTTGGTGACTTCATGGAGTGTAACAACTTTGAACAACAACAGCGGACTGTACTTTGAGATTAGAGCCAAGATACAATAGAATTTTTTGAAGGAGTGGATGTGGGGTGTCAGAAAATAAGGAGTTAAGATTAACCCCAATGTTTTTGCCCTGGTAAACCAAAAAGGAGATGCAAAGGACAGTTGAGGGGACGGGGTGTTTGTTTATTTCAGGTCTGTGGAAGGAGCTGTGGATTAGGAGCTATCTATCCTTTAAATAGAAGCTTGAGGGTAAGTTGGGTTATCTGTACAGGAAAATGGTTCAAGGCTGGGTCACAGCAACAATGAGAGAGTGAAAAGTGAGAAATGAGAGAAAGAGAGAAAGGAGAAGAAAGACAGAAAGACCCTTGATGCCCAGTGTGGGGTGGGGGTGACTTTGGCATCAGACGTCTAAGTTCTACTCCCACCACTGCTCACTCTGAGCTGACAGAACCAACTTTGCAGTTGATAGGACCCTGGAACAAGGTTAGGGAGCCATGAACAAAGGCTTAGCAATTATTCATATTATCTTAGTTGTTATTACCAGTTAAAAGTTCTTTCATATTGAACATGATGTCACCTTCATTTATGACCATTATATACTTTTGGATAACAAAAGATTGTAGAGGAAAAGAATATTTGAAGGTGAAATTTCATTCCTGTTCTAGCACATCTGCAATGGTACCCTGAATGTCATAGAAATGAATTATTTAAAACTGGTGGGAAGATGGTGTTAGACTTTTATCCTCCGTCTGGTGGTTTTTAAAAAATATCAATCTGCTCACCAGATTTCCTGCCTAAAGAAAAAAAAAACACAAAAAACATAAAAACAAACTTATATTTAGAGTTCCTCATTGTGTCATAAAAAAGCCAAATGTAAATAAATAAGGTGGGAGAAGAGAAGTCAGTGACATTCTCCTACAGGAATACAGCAGCAGCCTGTGGCCATGCCATACTTAGAACAAAAATGCATTTAAATAAAGGAAAGGGAAGATTTCAAGTCAAGTTGAAAGGCACTGCAGTAGGCATAGACAGTTGAGTCTTGGTGTTGGATGTTTAGGAAAAGCCTGGACAAGGGATCCACATTCCATATACCTGAAGCCATGCTCCAACTGAGACCTAGGGAACTCTCTGGCCACCACTCATCTGAGAAATATTTCAAAGGCAGTGACATTTTCAGTGGTGATTTTGTGTTTCTAGAACTATTTAAATCTATTTGGGACTTGTCTCTCTAACCATTTATTTAATTCGTTTCTTAAACCAAAGCCTACAGGAGAAGTCAAAGCCAGAACACTATTATTATTATTATTTTTTTTTTTTAATAAGAGGTAACTTCTCTTTTCTCACCTAATGGAGCCATTAAATTCCTACCTTTGACTTTATAACTGCACACAGTTTGCTCCCTAACAAACTACAGGTTTAAGCAAATGGGGTTCTGGCAAATCCTATGCACTGACCATGATTTACACATATTTTCACCATGTGGACAAATCCGAAGAATGTTAAAAGCCTTGTTGGCTTATAACAAGCCTAATATGAATGTTTACAGCCACCTTACTTTCCCACATCTTTTTACAAAACACTCCAATCAATTCCAATAGCTTCAGGAGATGCACATTCTCCATGCAAGTTTCACTCACTCATTCAATGAATATTTCTTAAGTGGCCACTTGGTGCCATTCCCTAGAGTAGACACTGGGATACAAAGGTGAAGAGGACAAGCATAGTCCTTTTTTTCAAGGAACTTGGAATTCAGCAGGAAAACAGACCACTAAATGAACACTTAAAATATGTTATAAGATACATGGGTGATAGTGTTTGAGAGTATACTACAGAAGCAACTAAAAGAATATGGTATTTGAAAAAGTATCAGAGAAAATGGTGGACAACCTGAGATCTGAAGGATGAGAAGAAACTGTCTTGATCTTGGGTTGGAGGAATGTGGTTTATTATAGAAAGCAGAGCATGTGCAAAGGCCCTGAGGAACAGAAAGCCAGAGGTATAAGAAGTTCAAGAGACTGAAGAAAGTTCAAAAACTAGACTTGTTAAAACAACAACAACAACAACTAGACTTGTTAACAATTCTAGTAGAAGGTCAGTATTTGTATTACAAAATACTGGATGCAATATTAGCATCTGAGGCCTTCTTCAGAGTGCATAACCTCACACTTTCTTCCACCTAATGTATAGGATAGAAAAATAATATTTAGGGAAGATAGACTAGGTAGCATAGAATCCAAGCATTCCCTTGAGTGGTTACCATTCAATTCTTGGATAGCTAAAGACCGCAAAAAGTTAATGTATTAGGAATATGGTATTTGCCTAGCTTCTCATGTGGGCCTTCATTGAACATGCTCTAATGTTTACCTCCTGGGTTTTGAGGGCACTGTAAGAAAGGTGTCTCCTGAGGTCTTTTCAGTACCTGCTGTAAAAGCGATCGTTGACATAAACCAATGTGCCCCAAATAAAAGACATTTCCATCAGAATTTAATTCAAAGAAAACTATTTTCATCCTGGGGGATTGGTGTGGTATTTCCTCCCCTTCCTATAATGAGAGATATAGAATATACCCTGTTTACTTTTCCCCCCACCCTTGATTTTCACCTTGATTTCCAAGAATCTCAGAATTAAATTTCATTCCATTTTATCCTTTGGATTTCCATAAGCTAAATTCTCTCTGACACCTTTTATGTGGTCCCTCAGATCTTCTTGCTTCATCCATCTGAGGTGGCTCTTGCCCACTTGCTATATGGCTCTCACGACACACTCTGTAAGGGCTCTGCTCAACTACCACCTCTCTTATCCAATATGACAAAGGCATCACCCAAAGCATGTTACCTCAGGCCAATGCCACAGTTTCTTTTTTTTCTTTTTTTTAAGATTTTATTTATTTATTTGACAGATGGAGACCACAAGTAGGCAGAGAAGCAGGCAGAGAGAGAGGAGGAAGCAGATTTCCCTGCTGAGCAGAGAGCCCGATGTGGGGCTCGATCCCAGGACCCTGGGATCATGACCTGAGCCGAAGGCAGAGGCCTTAACCCACTGAGCCACCCAGGCGCCCCTAATGCCACAGTTTCTTACCTCCCACACGGAATCTTCCCTACTGCTACTACAGTGAGTCATCCATGTACATGTAATATGGACTCCTCACTATTGTGGCCCTGAGACCTTACACTTCACAATCAAGAATTAGCATGTAAGTTTTTTCTACCCCATTTCTAGGGCATGAGGGATAAAACAATTATTTGCTCCTGATTCTTGGGAGTTACTCTCTAATCCTATTTTATTAAGCATGTTGAATGTATCTTTGGTGTTTCTTTCCTCACATTCTTTTTGAATATTTGTAGACTCTGGATAAATTTATAAGTAAGCTCACAGTGAGCTTCATTTTATATTAATTTTATAGAATTGTGGAATTTGGCCAAATGAAAAAGGATATTTTTAATTCCCCAAATAAAATTTCACTGGAAAATTGAAAGCACAGTCTAATGGTGGTGGATAGCCACCATTTCCTCAACACGACTTGCTAGCTTGTTGCTATTCTCTCTAAATCTCTATGCCTGGCTTCTTAACACATTAGAATTTGTGTGTAATGAAATTCGAAGAAATTTAACACTTAATCTGAATGTCCTTATAGTTGGTTTAAGAATTTTACTGAGATCACAGCCAAAAACCATTTTCTTTCCTTTTGGTGCAATTAAAGTACATTTTGTCAGAACATTTGAAACTTTAGGTGTAAATCAGTCTCAATTAGATTCTTATTTTTTGGTATATATGTTTTTCTAGGCTTTTTTTTTTCTTTTTGGCCCCCTAAAGATCAGCACTTGGAGACTGGTAATTTAGAGAATATGTCCCTTTGTGCTTGTTTTTTTGAGAAGGCTTCATTTCCTAATATAGAAAGTCACTACTGAATGTCACGAAGCTTCCACCTTTCTCGAGTACTACTTACTAATGTCATATATGTAAAGTGAGTAGGAAATGCTGAACTGGATTTTTTTTTTCCTAACAGGTTTTTTTTCCCCTACTATGCAATTCTGTTGTTATTTCTTAAACATTTTCCAAGGTTTTTGACAGTTCAGTTTTTTCAGGTGAGAATAATTTTTAAAATATCTGTTTTGTGATGTTACCTATGTTAAGTAGGGAACACAAATAAGTGAGACATATTTTTGCTCTGCAAATAATTTGCAATCTATTAAGAACTTAAGACAGTTATATACTTCAGAACAACACAAAGTTAAAAATAATTATTGCCATAGCAGCAATGGGCATAACAATATTAAATCTTCTGTTGGGAGGAAGAATAGAACCCTTAAAGCCTAACTGTATCAGTCTGAAGTAATTTTCTGTTGGGCTATCAACAACAGATGAGAACCTCTATAGTTCCTTAGATCATCCATCCAAAATGGACATTGTACAGTAAGAGATTACTTTATGATTCAACTTATATGAGGTAAGTACCTCGTTTGACCACAAAACAGTCAAATTCATAGAGATAGAAAGTAGAATGTTGGTTACCAGAGGCTGAGGAGAGGAAAGAAGGGGAAGGCATTATAAAAAATGCAGAATCTCAGTTCTACAAGATGAAGAGTTTTGGAGACGGATGGTAATGAAGGTTGTGACAACGCTAACAATGCACTAACTGTACATTAAAAAATGGTTAGGGTTGGGACGCCTGGGTGGCTCAGTTGGTTAAGCAGCTGCCTTCGGCTCAGGTCATGATCCCAGTGTCCTGGGATCGAGTCCCACATCGGGCTCCTTGCTCGGCAGTGAGCCTGCTTCTCCCTCTGCCTCTGCCTGCCACTGTGTCTGCCTGTGCTCGCTCCTGCGCTCTCTCTCTATCTGACAAATAAATAAATAAATAAATCTTAAAAAAAAAATGGTTAGGGTTATAAATTTTGGTACATATATTCTACAATAAAAATTCAGAAAAGAAGTACAGGATTGTATTGTACTCAGTACTAGAGAAACAAGATTAATGAACTCACAGTCTAATACAGAAGAAAAGATGTAATCAAATAACAACAGGGTCTACCAGGTTCTGTATGCAGTCTGTAAAAAGTGCTAGGGTACCGTGCATGCAGACATAAGGATCTGACTAGCACTGTTCACTGGGATTGGAAATTGAGATGGGTAGGAAAGTGGGTAGTAGTATCTTCAAAAGTTGTAGACAAGAGTTGATACTTGAGCTGTCCTTTAAAGGTGAATGAGAGTTGGAAAGATAACAGAGAAGGTATTATAAGCAGAGGCACGGAGGTATTAGAGGGATCAAACACCTGTAAATTGAACAAAGCTGTCTAGCTGACATACGGGACCAGTGGAGGACAGTGGTAGGAGATGATGTTAGTGACACACGTGGGTGGAGGCTACACGGTTTATCATGTTTGGATGTCATTCTAAACTAATGACCTTAATCAGAAGTGGGCTTCAGGATCACTCATGAAGGTTTTAAAAATACATATGGCCAGATTTATTACTGAAGATTTATTTTTAAGTCATGTTAACATTCGGGGCTCCAGGGTGGCTCAGTCAGTTGAACGTCTGGCTCTTGGTTTTGGCTTAGTTCATGAGCTCAGGGTCATGGGATGGAGCCCCATGTAGGGCTCCATGTTTAGCGGGGAGTGTGCTTGAGATTCTCTCCCCCTTTCTCTGTCCCCCCCTCCACTTGCACATTCTCTGTCTCTCTCCTTCTGTCTTTCCAAAATAAATAAATAAATCTCAAAAAAAAAAAAAAAGACTTGTTAAAGTTTACTAGCTCTGATGGCAGTATGATATAGGATATTGAGTGGGTGGGACCTAAAAGTAAAAAGACAAGATAGCCAATGACAGTCCAGATGAAGACAGTGGCAATAAAGGATAAGAATGGATTTGAAAGACATTCAGAAAGTCAAAATGACTGGACTTGGTAGTCAATGAGATGTGATGTGTAAAAGAGGGAAAGCAAAAACACTTCTCAGGGGCACCTGGGTGGCTCAGTGGGTTAAGCCTCTGCCTTCGGCTCAGGTCATGATCTCAGGGTCCTGGGATCGAGCCCCGCATTGGGCTCTCTGCTCAGCGGGGAGCCTGCTTCTTCCTCTCTCTCTGCCTGGTTCTCTGCCTACTTGTGATCTCTGTCTGTCAAGTAAATTAAAAAAAAAATTAAAAAAAAAAACACAACACTTCTCAGATTTCCATATCAGAAAATGGGAAGAGGGTGGATCCCTAAACTGGGATAGTAAATGCTGGCATAAATACAGTGTTTGGCAGATTGTTAAAGAAGGGGTGCTCAAAATGTTTGTGGAGTGAATAACCCCACCCCCCGCTAATAATGATCATACAACTGGGGATGGGGGAAAAAAAAAAGAGTGTGTAAGGATTGATTTTGTTGGTTTTTGACAGATCTAGATGTGCTGGGAAGTGGAAGCGTAAGCTCTGAAGAAGACAGGCAAAGCAGGGGGTGATACCAAAGCAAAACCCCACAAAGTTTAGGAGTTAAGGCTGGGCTCTAGAAACCGTGACTAGATCAGTTTGCCTCTATGATAGTGAGAAGAATAAAAGTATAGTGGCTCTATGATGTGGTATATCTGAAAGTCAGGCTAAAGAAGATTTAATTAATTCAGCAGGTGATGGTAAGTCATGGCTTTGGGGCAGGAGTTTTGCAGTGTTCTTTAGGATTATGCTCTTCTGGAAGACTCTTATAGCAGCAGTGGGATAGGGTGTCTTGACACAAGGGAGAAAGATCAGTTAGAAGGCTACTATGAGGGGAGAAGCAAACAATAAGAAGAAAAGGAGCAATAACAGTCATGGCAGGAATGGAGAAGCAGGAGCAGAATCAAAAGATATTCAGGAAAAAATTAATATGCAAGATCAAGTTCCAGATTGGGATGGCTGGAGGTTAGAATTGGATTCAGGGTGGACCCAGGGTGACAGAGTGTTGTGGTGTCAATGAGAAGAAATAATTATGTCAGGAAGATGAGCAATTTTATGCATACATAATTGCTTCTGAGGCACCAGCAGGATATCCAGGTGAAGAAATATTTTGGGCACCTGGAAATGCAATGCTGCAGTTTCAAACACAGACTGGAGCCAGGAATGTAAACATGGGAGCTATCTGGTGTATGTGATAAATGATGTGTGTGAGAGGACAGGATAGCCAAGGAAAGGAAAAATGAGCCCAATAGAAAAAATCATGGGGTATGCTTACCCTTGGCTGGGTGAGGGAAATCTTGGAAGTAGAAAGAGAAGCAGTCCTAGGGAGAGACAAGAATAATCTGGAAAACCCACCTCTCAAAAAAAGGTGGGGGGACAGAGCCTCAAAAAAGGAGAGTGGTAAAGACTCAAATAGGGAATTTGAGGCAGAGGAAGACTGGTAAGGGCAGGTGGTCTGTGCACAGGGAGAAAGCGTTGGTGGGGATGAAGCTGTGCTGGCCAGGGTGAGCGAGGGAAGGTGTGGGATAGGACATGCGGAAGCTGAACTTCTCCACAGTATTTATGATGCTAGAGCCAGAAGTATAGAGAGCTTGGTTCCTGGTCATGTTCCCACTTGGTTTAAATAAACTCAGTTCTCGGTATTCTCAGTAGTCCTACAACTTTCACTAAAACAACAGGGCAAGAACTATGGGTGCACACAGCATTTGCAACCCTGAAGTTTGGAACATGATTCATGAAAACCTCCTGTCTGGGAGCAGTGGGTGTCAACATTTCCTGAGAGGAAAGAATCAAGTTTAAAATGGCCATTTTCCAAAACAGTATGTATGCCTGAGCTCTGTGTGATAATTCACCAGATATCACCACATGATTAATTGAACAAACCTTTCTGTCAGTCATTTGAAATGGTACTTTCATCATAAACTAAACCCCCAGATGGATTTGCGGCTATGTGTGGACTCTCTGTATCATTCCATTTTGTACCAGACCTGTCGTTATTTAATTGGGGTTGCCTTGAGTCTATGAATTAATTTAAGAAGAACTGGTATTTTTACAATATTTAGTCTACTAAAAAGAAGAGGACTTAAGCCTTCTTTTTATATGTCTCAGTGAAAGATAATTTACTTTTTCATACAGTCCCAAGCTCATCCTTTTCAGTTTCAGCTATATATTTCCTTTTTGAGTGGCTCCTATAAATGCATTATTTCTTATACTGTAAGTGTGTGTGCATCTGTGTGTGTAAGTAGGAGAGAGGTAGGTGTTTTCTCAGATGAACAATTAAAATTTAAAAGAAATAATCTAAAGCAAATTAAAGTTTTTAAAAGCATCTGACCTTCATTGAGCTGATAACACATGTAAAAAAATCATTTTGGATAATATTATGATGCAAAACAGAAAAAAAATGAACGCAGTTTATTTCCCTTTTGTATGAGTACTCTTCCCTTACAGAAGCTGAGCTGTGATTGTTGGCAGTTAAAACGTGATGGCTGTTCAGGCCTGGTACCAGTAGCAGGAGCGCCATTTTCCTCCTCCTACCACACAGAGCTCTAGCTAGACTCTGGCTCTTGCCACAGGAAAGCAACTCTGCTCAACTCTGCTGCTTGAATCACAGACCATGACCATCAGCTCTTCCACCGCCCTGGCCCCCCAAGGTGCTGGGAGGGTAGGTTGAAGGAAGCCACACAAGCTTTCCACTGCCAGTCATACTCCCCACAGAGAGAGGGGTTTTTGCACAGCTGATGCAGCCACGAGTCAGACACGCTTGGATTTTATCTCTGCCTTTATCTCAGTCCTTTGAAACTTTTCAAGTTGAAGAAAAACGGAAAACTATTTACTGAATCTAGACAAGGGGTCAGCAGTCTTTTACTGTCAACAGCTAGGCAGAAAGTGTATCAGGCTTTGTGGGCCATATGGTTTCTGTTAAAACAACTTACCTCTGCTGTTGTGTATGAAAGCAGTCAAGGACCATAAGGAAATGAGCCTGGCTACGTTCTAAGAACTGGTTCAGTTTCCAAATCCTTATTTTAGACCAGTACATTTCCAAACCATTCGTTATTTATATTAAAAAAAAATCGAAAGTCTTGTGGAACCAAGCATGACAGGTTGCAAAGCACTAGAATGTACAGAATGTAGAAAAATCACCAGGAGGATTTCTTACCAATCCTTAAACAACAACTCTGAGCATAGCTAGTATTTCTCTGCTTTATGAAGGACAAGGGGAATCACACACACAATAAACACACTTATGACACTGTAGTGTGGTCACTTCAGGAAGAAGAGGAAGTCAAATAAAAACGCTATTATTATTAGTGATGGGAGTATTTGTTCTTACTTACCAATCTTGTACTGCATTGAAGGATTCTTCATTTGTGATGTCATACATTAAAATAAAGCCCATGGCCCCACGGTAGTAGGCTGTGGTGATAGTCCTGTATCTTTCCTGGCCAGCTGTGTCCTAAAAAATAACAATTTAAAAAATATTTTTATTATGTTATACAATTTTAATTATATATATTTTTATTGTAAACTCTAAAAAAATAAGACTATACATAATTTGGGAGGTGATTAATTATTCCAGAAATAGTCATAATAGAGATTCTACTTTGTACTTGCAACGTATCACTATGTATCTCATTAGTCTTGTTTTCCCTCATGATTTTCACATGGCAGCTCTGCGAGATTACGAAAAATTCTTTTTATGGTCAAGATCTAGCTCAAAATACGTTCTACATATGTTCATTCCTGTTAGGCAGCAGATAACTGTAGATAATAAAATAAAAAGATCATAAATATGAAAATCCATAGCTCTTTGTTTAGTTTAAAACCAGAAGAGTTCATTAGCTCCAGCATTATTTATTTATAATCTAAGTACAAGCCACTATGGGAGAAAAGAAAAATTTTATGAACAGTTCCCTGCTTTCAAAAGGATGCAGTTTAGGGGTGCCTGGGTGGCTCAGTGGGTTAAAGCCTCTGCCTTCGGCTCAGGTCATGATCTCAGGGTCCTGGGATCGAGCCCCGCGTCGGGCTCTCTGCTCCGCGGGGAGCCTGCTTCCTCCTCCCCTCTCTCTCTGCCTGCCTCTCTGCCTACTTGTGATCTCTGTCAAATAAATAAATAAAATCTTAAAAAAAAAAAAGGATGCAGTTTAATCTTACTTTATTCAGCTGTAAAATGAGAATGAAAATACCTGCTTTGTGTGGCTATTTGAGTCAACAGACCTGGAGTTCCTGCTCTCCTATTATATAGCTGGGGAATGTGAACAAGCCCCCAAGCCTCTGTAAATAAACCTCTCTAAAGTCTAGCATGTTTGCTAGGACTACGTGAAACGGTGTATTTGCAGTGCTTCACGCAGAGCCTGGCATACAAACAGTGGTTGATAAATGCTGAGTACTGGCTGCTGTTCCTAAAGGCTGGGGAGGCAAGGCTAGCATGCGATGGGAGATAGCAGCTTACAAACACAGAGTCTCAGGGCCCACTGAAGAGATGACATGCAATAGTGAAATCTGGGAATATGGCAGACATATCGTTAAAGTCACCTGCATATATGTCACATGTACTCTTTAGTGTAGCTCAATAAATTATTCCTCAGTTCCCCTGACCCTTGCTCCTTTGTCTTCACTGGATCTGGGCTATGGTTTATGACACAATGCTCCTTGGTTTTCCCCTTCACCACTTTCCCTAGAGATCCAGCTCTGATTTCTCTTTCCTTGTACTCTAGGTGCTGAGCACTTCAGATGGAAATATTATCTTCTTTTAGACTTTACTCTGGATCCTCTTTCTGCTCTTCTCCCAGAGATACCTCCTTTGCACATGGAGTACATCCTAGCTCCCCCTAAGATTTAATAGCCCTTGGGGGAAAGCTAATGTGTTGGAAGACACAAAAGTAGGTTCCTTACCAACAAAATGAAACTATTATCTCCTGGGTCTCACTCTTGGGATGGGCTCATGTTGGATATGCTAATGCTCACCCACAGGTATTCTCCACCTTGGATGCTAACACTCCACCGTAGACTAATCCATGAGAGACTTGAGATTGCTTACAGTTTTCTCCTAATCTCTGTGGTATATTTTATTCAGCCCCCTGGGTGATCAAAGAAGGCTGAGGAATCCAGCAAATGATTCTAGAAGAAGGGGGGCATGAAGAGAAAGTTGAGAATTAGCCGACTTTTCATGAAACCAACAACAGGACCAGGGATGAGACTGGCCTGACTAGAAGAAGATACTTATGTGGTGATATTAGGGATATAAGGTTCCAAAGATAGGATAGAAATCAATGATGGTACCCAAAATAGCAAAAACAGAGCAAAATCTGTGGGAAAGGTCTTTCAGAACATATCACTGTTGGCAGAAAACAAAAAGGAAAGTACAGATTTTACCACATGAAAATTTAACAATTCCTTGAATATATAAAAAAGATATAAATAAAATTAAAATGATATATAATCAAATAAAGTCGGAAATATATTTGCATCATACCAGAGAGACCAAAGGTTACTATCTTTAATATGTCAAGTGGTATAAGAAATCATTAAGAAAAATGTTAAACAATCTAATTTTAAAATTACTTATTTAGAAGTACATAACTAATTAATTTGTAAAAAGAACTGAATCCCAAGGATAATAATGCTGCAAAGTTAAATGCCTACCTAATAGAAGTTTCCTGGATATTATTTGAATGTTTTATTGTACTTTGCTTAGTATTTTATATATATGAAAATGTAGGTGTTTGTTTTGACATAAACATGAATATCACAAACTGCATGTAATTAGGAAAAATAATCAAGTTTGTTAGGCAGAAAGAAGCCAGTCTTGAGCTTATGTGGATATTCTTACATATTCTTTGGATTTAATTCAATTAACAGCATATCCAATTATGAAATAAAGAAGAAATTTAGAGAACCAAATTCCCGAAGACTATGTACACAAAGCATGGTATACTCAGAGATTGTGTAATATGTTTCAGCTTTCTGGGGAACAAAACATCTTAAAACTAGTTATTTTATTTTAAAACATCTACTTTTGTCTTAAATGCCTATTTTCCAGAATACATTATCCATAGAATTACCTTTTTTTTTCTTATTGTGAAATAACTTTAAGTGGCTATCTTGTCCACCATATAGGAATAACGCTGTGTGGTGACAGACGGTAGCTCCACTTGCAGTGAGCACAGTATGGCACATAGACTTGTTCAATCACTATGTGGTACACCTGAAACTAACAGTGTGCATCAACTATGCACGAATAAAAATTTTTTTAAGGTCATAAAAATATTTAAAAATTAAAAAAGATAAAAATCTGGAAAAGAAAAAGCTTTTTAACATTGAGTAGTTGTCTCACAGGTTGAGGACCGCATTCTTATTGCCTTCTCTATATAACAGATATCTTTCCCCTGAATTTTCTCTAGCAGAAAGCAGCCAACAGCTGAGGCACTGCTGAAATGTGACCCAGACCCTTCCTGTCAGGCATGTCCTCGACACAGATACTGAATAATGGTGTGTTGGAAAAGTGTGACATCTCTTTCTTCTTGAACTCTTTTGGTGATGCCTTTCCTTTTCATGAGATGTTAATTTTATTTTGACAGTAAAGAAACCAGTTCTAGTATTATAAAACATTCATTCCAGTCTATGAGGGTATTTAATCTTTAAGAGAGCAGAAATCAAGGCCCCATTATATTATGACTGATATGTTACAGGAAACCGCATGGTTGGATAGCCATTACCAAAATTTAAAAGTAGAGCAGAGGGGGACAAAAACTGGCTTTTAAGAAAAAAAAAAATAGAAGCTTTCAGAAAACACTTAAGTCACAGCAAGGATCAGAATCTTCTCTACCATACTGATAAGAACCCAGAAACACAATATAATTGGAGGTAGTTGTCACCTAAAAGCTCTCAGGGAGAATAAGAAATCGTAATAGGAGTAGTATATTAGGAAAAACAGAGAGTAGTTTCCCTTCCCAAATGCAAAGACAATAAAAAAGAGCAAAACTAAGCTAATAAACCAAGCACCAAGTTGGCTCCTCATTGGTTTTGAGCACAGAAAACAATCTCAGAATTACAAACTCATTAGCATGTTCTCTCCTATGGTTCCAGGAAGAAAAAGACGTCAGAAAAACACTTCATTACATTTGACATTTACTAATGATGATAGAAGGTTCTATCTGAAAGAAAGGAACATTTTATAATGTCAAGTGCCACTAATGTAATTAAATGTGAACAGTCTCAGAAGGTAACTGGCTAAAATGGTACCTCTTCTCAATTTGCTCAGAAAAATGGCTCCAAAGCTTGGTTTGCACTGTTCCTCTGTTCAGTTAATTCTGATAACTGGGGATACCTGCTGATTTTCTATAAATGTAGGCTTCCTAGAATTGAAAAACACAACTGGAAATCTCTTACAGAGAAAATGAGGAATAAAAATATGATTAGAAATGAAAACTTTCTTCCATGAAAGTTAGCTGTCATTTTCTTCTAAAAAAAAAATAATTTTAGTTTGTTTATTTTGATTCCACAGTCATGTTTTGTTTTCTTTTGTTGTGTTTTTGAGAGAGTGCCTGCATGAATAGTGGACATGGGAGGGAGAGAGAGAGAGAATCCTAAAGCAGACTCCTGGCTGAATGTGGAGCCCACATGGGGTTGAGACCCTGAGGTCATGACCTAAGCTAAGAGTGGGGCACTTAACCAACTGAGCCTCCCACATGCCCCATTTCTATTCATGTTTTTAAGAGGAATTTGTGGCTTTAATGATAGGTTTGATGAGGAAATACTTGAATATATGTCAAGAAAAGAACTGTAAAATGTAAAATATTAGCAGCTTGATAAGTAGTCATGAGAAATGTTTTTAGTTTGAATTTTGACATTTTTGTCTTTGTTTTTGCCTTAATTTTTTTCTGATAAAATACTCTATATTTTTTAACTGTATGTATGGCATTCCCAAAGTCTTCTGAAGTTATGCAGAGATAGCCTGCAGTTTTAAGATAGGGGGACTAACGTTGGTTTGAGTTACACTGTAATAGATTTTTGTTTTGGTGGTGACTTCCCTCTGTATAGGTTAAAAGGAAGATGAAAGAAAACATTAGTAAAGGAATATAATTCAAATAATATCACTACAATCAAAATACTTTTATTGCATGTCTAGAGAAAAATAGATTGAAGGATAGATAATCTTAATACATGATAAAGTAGGTAATTTTATATGTGAAGAAACTAAGCTGAACACATTGATGTTAATTCATCAACAAAAGTAATTTAATTAAACTAAGGGAAATAATACGTGATAACCCAAAAATATTGTTAACAAGAAATGCTAAGTGAGGATCCTGCAACATAAGACATAAAACACACGTTATTGAATTTCCAAATAGATCAAAGATACAAAACAGAATAAATGCTCAGTCATTTAGTATCTATACATGTAGTAATCTTTTGTACTTTGTTACCAGTTAACTGTAGGAATTATATTGAATCATCAAATGAAGATTAAGCTCTGCTTATTATTTTAATGACTGCTGATTGACTGATTCATTGATTCATTTGTTCATTCATTCAGTAAACATTTGGTGAGTATCTATTACCAGTTGGGGACCACGATCAGTTTAGATTAAACTTAATACTCTATCTATTGGAGACATATTTTTCTATATTCTAAAATACTACACATTAAAAGCATTTCATTAAGCAGAATATCATATTGTCTACATGATAAAAAATTAGGTAAAATCATGAAAATATCATTTGTAAAGAACTAGACAGCCTAGCAATTTAAAATTGTAATCGAGGCCACCTGCTCAGTGGTGAGGTTCTCTGATTTATAGCCACTGAATGGTCCATATTGAATTCCCTCCAAAAGATATGTTGAAGTCTCAATCCCAGAACTTGTGAATGTGACCTTATTTGGAAATGGGGGTCTTTGGTGGCATAATCAAGTTAATGTGAGTTCAAACCGAGTTAGGGTGGGCCTTAATCCTATGACTAGTATCCTTCGAAGAAGAGAAAACAGAGACCCAGAGCACACAGGGAAGGTCACACAAAGGCAGAGGCAGAGATGGCAGCAATACATCAATGAGCCAAGGAAGACAAGGATTGCTGGCAACCACCAGAAGTGAGGAGAGAGGGATGACATGAATTCTCTGCTAGAACCCAAGAGGGAACATGGCCCTGTCAACACCTTTATTTAGGACTTCTGGTCTCCAGGACTGTGAGAAAATAATTTCTATTGTTTCAAGTCATTCAATTTGTGGCTTTTCATTACTGAAGCCATAGGAAGCTAACAGTCACTGACCCCAATCTGGAATCTTCATGATCAGGGCAAAAGCAATATAAATTTCACAGCTACCCACACACCCATTTACTACTTCACAGAAAAGAAAATATCAAAAGTTTAAGGCTGTCTTAGGGAGAAGTCTAACAGAGTCTTGCTGTGTAAATTCATGAAGGATGTTATGCTAAAGTGCATTACTATATTCCATGTATGTAAAATTAATTCTGTTCACAAAAAGGTGAGTTGATATACCTTTGGCATTTTAAAAAAGTAGATCTCTATATATTTACACACACACATACATATATGGTAATCAGGAGGAAAGAACAGTGTCGCTTGAAATGACAAAAATTGTATATTGCTTCATGTTGGTATCTGACCCCTAAATGATTGACATGCTATTATAGAAAGATCCCAAGTCATGATGTACACTGGGACATAACCCTCCAAAAGAACAGAAACAACAAAATGGTGATAATTACACATCATTTCTTTTGTAGGATGGTACTTTTCCCTGAAGTTGTATTTCTTTTTTTCACTTTCATATAGGTAGATGAAACAACACTGCATACAGTTTTATGAATATAATAAGCAAAACAAGAAGCTTAAATATTTTATGTTTCCTTGCTGGATATTTATTTTTGGAATGAAGTAAGAACTTTTTACCTATCAGCAGTTAATCTTCTGTTAAGATGAAATTTGCAAACCACTTTTCTTTACTAATCTTGTGCAAACAGTCCTTTTATTTCATTTACACACACTTACACAAGCATCTGTAAGTCAGGCTCACATTTTAGAAGCAAGTACTAAGATACTGGGCTCTAAATAGTTCTTCAATCAATTTGGACGTCCTTCCTACCAAGTGTCCTTTATCCATCCTTCTTAACACCAGTTTATTGATCAGATTTTCTTGTCACAATGTTTAGCTTTGAAATACCCAAACCCTCATTTTATAATGGCATCCACTTCTACGTAAGACATAATAAAATAAGCCTGAGGCAGAGAATAAAACTTGACCTATTATTTCTTGGCACGTTACCATGGCAATTCATCTTCCCTGGGAGAGATGAACGGTCACATATAGTTCTCTTATAGGTGGCCTTTGACTCCACCATCAGTGAAACACTCACATATCAACCCAGTTGTATGTTTCTGCTAATAAAAGTTGAGACACTCTTCAGTAAATACTAAAGGCTCTGGTGAACTTGCTTCAAGACCTAAATAAAACTCACAATCAAACCTGCCTAAAAAGGATCTTCACTCATTTTATTTAAGAGCTCGTTTTCTAAGAATGATTAACACAAAGACAAAGAAAGACACCATTTTTGCTTTCTTTTTAATTAATCTCCTTGACATACTTCTTCTCAGTGGGATTTTGATTATGTTCAATTTTGTCAAAACCTGGGGCATAAATACTTAAATGTAGGCAAGCTCAGAGCTTTTAGTCAAGGATGGTGTTTGTTTTCTTCACAGAACACAATTCAAAATGCCTACAATGATCAAAAGATAACATGCTTTTGAGTGGGAATCTTATTGTTGCCCTAAAATTGGCACCTAAGACTCAAACTGACTCCTTATGAAGGGACAGAACTTTCACTCACAAAAGCCACATGCTAATAGGATCGGGTTGGATGGGTGTTTGCATAGGCTGTGGGAGTACTGATAAGCACTTCCACGGGAGGTCTAAGACCTGGAGAGAGATGGTAGGGTGGACAGGCAGAAAGTAGAGAGGTCTGATTTCCCACTGGTTAGGGTGACTGGGTTATGTGAGCTCCCCATGGACAAATAAATACCACAGCAGGTAGTTGCACTTGAGATATCTCACCATTAACCCACTTGGTGAGAGGGCTGTCTCCTGGATGAGGTATGGGAGGCTTGTGGTATACTACCAGGGAAAGGAGGGAATTGAAGTAATGCTAAAAGGGAAGGGATACGAACAAAACTTCCATGTTATTGCACTGTGCAGCAGGACAGCCCTGCAGGGCTCCCTGAACATCCTATTTAAGGGAACCAGCATTTGGCTATATCTCACAGAACGTGTGCACGTCAGGACAGGCCCAGCTGGAGAAGCCAAGAGAGAACTCAAATTCATGTCCAGTTAGGTAAAGTCACTTGCCCTCTCCTTATCTCCCAGCTTTCCTTCCACCTCTGACACAGTTAGAGCAAGACCTAGGAAAAAAGGAGGGACAAAAGTGTGAAAGAGTGGATCAAACCCCTCTTCCAGTCCCTAGGAATATAGCCACATTTAGGCTCAATGATATTGAGCTTTTTTTTTTCCCCCCCTGAGCAAGTTTTATTTTCCGAGATTTGATTGATTGATTGATTGATTGATTGATTTTTAGAGAGGGAGTGTGCACACTGGGGGAGAAGCAGAGGAGAGAGACAGACAAGCAGACGCCTCGCTGGGCATGGGACTCAATCTCATGACCCTGAGATCACGACCTGAGCTGAAATCAAGAGTCCCAAGCTCAACTGACTGAGCCACCCAGGTGCGCCAGGCTTTATTTTTGTTAGAGCCATTTTAGGCTCAGAGTAACATTGAGTGGAAAATGTAGAGATTTCCCATATCCCCTCTGAAGAGCCTCATGTATAATCTCCCCTTTTATCAACACCCCCCGACAGAGGGGTACATGGGTTGCATCTGATGAACCTACACTGACACAACACTATCACCCAAAGCCCAGAGTTTACATGGGAGCTTGCCCTTGGTATTGTACATTCTATGGGTTTGGACAAATGTATAGTGACATGTATCCCCTATTATAGTATGATACAGAGTAGGTCACTGCCCTAAAAACCTCTGTGCTCTGAGTTTGGGTTTTTTGGGTGTGGTTTTTTTTAAAATAAGAAACAAATGACTGGATATGGGATCTGTTCAAGTTGTGCCTTGAGGATGGACATAGGACACTGGGCAGAGTATGACTGAAATGCGATTTAGATAGAAATAATACTAATGCGTGATATTTAGCACTGATGGAGTTAGGCTTTTCACCAGACAAATCACCAGTGAAGTATAACAGTGACAACATGAAGAGTACAGACTTGAGCAGCGCTTCACACACTTCACAGTATACTCACGTCTATCATTTAATTATTCTGAGGGGGTAGGCTATTTTATAGGTGACCAAACTAAGAGAGGGAGGTTAGGCAGCAGTTCTGAGTCATAACAGGGAGAATTGACAGGAGTCATACAAAGCCAAGCTTTTGTCATACAAAGTCTAGTCCTCTTTCCAAATACTGGGCTGAATACTGGATAATTTAGATTTTTTTTTCAGTCTAGCTCAATGTATGATGTTATCATTTGGCTATTCAATATCTGTTCCCAGTATGCGCTTTTGATCTTTGTCAAACTCCACTCATTCTTCAACCAAGGGCAGCTGTACCTGGTCCTAGCGCTCTACTGAAATTGTTCATGCCCAAGTAATCAATGACATTCTGACTGTCGTATCCAGGGGTTTCATTTTTGGTTCTCATCCCAGTTGTCCCAATTACCACGGACGACAAGACCTTATCTCTTTAAACCTGCCCTTCCAGGGCGGGGTTCCCCAATTTAGGGTGTATAAAGTCAAGACAGTATTAAATATGGAACAGTGCACAACACTGTTATGTAGAGTGGGAAGGGTGGCTGAAAAATTATGCTAAGTATTGGAGTTTGGGGAAATACAGGTATTAAATTTTTCTTCTAAATATAAGTTGTAGACTTTTAATAATTATATATAACAGATAAGTTTTCAAACTAATAAAGGAAAGAATGAAAATGCAAAAAATAAAAGCCCTCAACCAATCCAAGAGAAAGCAGGAAATGAATAGAAAGAATCATAGGATGGTGAAGCCAAAATTATAAAATAAGATGCAAATACAGTGGTGATCAGGGTAAATATTAATGGGCCAATTTTCCCAGTTAAAATGGTTCTGATGTACTAGATTAAAAATCTTATAAGAGGGAAAAAGGTATTTACAAACATTCTGTGACTTTAGAGCTTAAACAGTCCTAGAAAACTGGTTTCTTCCTTACAAATGTGGAAATGAAAGCCCAGAGAAACCAGTGAGATAATCAAGTTCACCCAGCTTAAAAAGTACCAGATATGCATCCAGAACCCAGATTTCCTGACTTCTAATATGCTGCTCTGTTAAATTACACTCTCTTCTTCCTTTCTTTTCTTTTCTTTTTATTATTTTTTATAAAGATTTTATTTATTTATTTATTTGACAGACAGAGATCACAAGTAGGCAGAGAGGCAGGCAGAGAGAGAGGAGGAAGCAGGCTCCCTGCTGAGCAGAGAGCCAGATGCGGGGCTCGATCCCAGGACTCTGGGATCATGACCTGAGCCGAAGGCAGAGGCTTTAACCCACTGAGCCACCCAGGTGCCCCTTCCTTTTTTTTTTTTTAAAGATTTTATTTATTTATTTGACAGACAGAGATTACAAGTGGGCAGAGAGAGAGGAAGGGAAGCAGGCTTCCTGCCGAGCAAAGAGCCCAATGTGGGGCTTGATCCCAGGACCCTGGGATCATGACCTGAGACGAAGGCAGAGGCTTTAACCCACTGAGACACCCAGAGAGCCACCTCTCTTCATCTTTTCAACAGAAATATATTTAATCTTTATAGACTAAATTCTGTATGCAACTTCTTTCCTTCCTGAAAATACTAGAGGCCTGCATCCCAGACTGACAACATTTTCTCCTAGAGGGTAGATAGAGAAAAGACCCAAATGGTAATAATCAAAATACGGCAACTAAAAAAGTATTTTGGGTGATTTTTTTTCTTTTGCCTTGACCTAGGCTTAGGGTAAAACAATTTCTTGTCTAATTATATTTCTTTAGAAGTATGGAAGAAAAGTAAAGAAGGGTGAGAGGGAATAGTCAGTAAGCGGGAGGCTTTGGTAAAATTTCTGAGTTTTGATGTTACCATTAAAATATGAAAAATGCTGGTGGCATATGAGAGAACTGCATCAACTTCAGTGTTTTGTACAAGTTCAATTTGAGTTATCAGTGTGACAATGATGGGAATGTGGTTCTTGGACCCAAGAATGTGGTCAAAGTCTCCTAGGAGAGTAGAGCTATTTATAGGATGGCTTTGAAATGATGAAGGGAGATGACATGGGAAGATGAGAGAGGATAGAGATCAGAAGACTGTGCAAAGCCCTTAAGAGCTGAGCAGCAAAGGGGAGCTTGCAAAGGCAAACTGAAGAAGAAAACTCAAAAGATTTCCAATTTTCTTTAGAAAAATTAAAGAGGATGGTTACAAATTCTGTCTGCATTGTTGGACAGCCACAGAGGGATGGGGCGCCTGTCCTTTCTAGACTTGTGTTTTCAGGCTCAAAGGAACTTCAAAAAGAAATAAAAATATCCTATCAAATGGCTATTCCTTTACTTCTTGACCATCTTAACCAAGAATGAAATGAAATCTTAACTTAGCCCCAGCAATTTAGTGCCTGAGTAAAACTGATGTTTGGGCTCAAAATTTATATAAGGAAAAAGTCAGGTTGTTTTAACTAATCAATATTCTGTCTGGGTTACCTTCTTATTAAAAATTTACCAAACAATGGAAATCTATATTCCTAATATTGTGCTCGGTACTGAAAAAAAAAATACAGAGAAAACATCCATGAGGGACAATCTCTAAATGAAATAATCTGTATTTCCCATAAACTGCCAAAATGAAGCTCATCAAGTGATCTGAGAAGCTGGCTGTGTTTGAAGAGTTTACTGTGTGATGTGTGTAGTGTGTGGGGGGAAATCAAAGAAGGGGCAGATGGAAGTGAGCTGGAAAAAGCTCCAGGAAAAGCTAAGGCAGGTTCCCTAGTGAGGGGCTGAGAGGAGGTGGTGAGCAGACACAACCACAGTTAGGATGATGGGAAAAACATGGAAATAAGGGAGGGAGCGAAGAGACTGACCTATCCTTTACAAAGGCTATCCTTTGTAAATTTCTCTTCCCTTATCCCTGCAGGGACTAAAACAATATTTATCTTTAAGTACTGCAGAAGGTTTTTCTTCCACACCTGAAAATTCACCAGGTGCCGCAAATGGACAGAATTCCCTATCTCCATTTAAACTATAGTGTCTTGGAAGGAAAAAAACAAAACAGAAAACAGATTCTGTTTCCTTCTAGAGCAGGGTGCACAGTCCAAAATGGAAGGGAGAAAATGTAACCTCTGACCAGGTACTAGGTGAGTGAGGTAGTTTGACCCCTCTGAATTTTCACATTCAAGCTAAATTAAGATAATGTGATCTACCCTTTCAAGGTTGTTATGAGGATTAGATAAATGAACATACTTAAAAGCTTATTGCACATACTAGGTATTCAATAAATGGGACCTCTTTTTTACTTTTCTCCCAGGGCAGGAATATGTGGAGGAGAGAATAGGGGCTCTGGTATTAGAACACCTGGGATTGCTACTCTGGTTCTGAGATACATACTGTGTGTCTTTAGAGAGATCACCTAACCTCTCTGAGCATCAGTTTCATGATTTCCAAAATGTAATCAATACCTAGTACTGAGTTGACTGAAAGCTGCAAATGAGAAAAGTCCTATGTGAGCTATAAAATGCCATAGTTAACATCATTATTGATTGTGTTAAGGATAGCAAAGACTTGAAGCTAGCATGTCAAATCCCAAGAGAAGGCCTGTTAAGACGCAAATGGCCTGCACAGTGGAATATTATTCCTTACTTATCCCACACTCAGGGAAGGAGCAGAAATAAAGATGTGTGTCCTTCAGAAATCACCTGGAATCTACATGCCCTCTCTTCCTCTCTCCGTGCCCCCATACATAAAAAAGGAACAGATTTCAAAGATGAAATACACGATTAAATCTCTATCATGATTATTACTTAATTATGCTTATGAAATTCTTGAGAGTCCTCTACACATTCTTATTTCTGTAATTGTTTTGATCGTCCTTGAGACAAAAGGCCTCATGAATCATGACAGAGTTTCAAGGTTAAAGCACCAAGTCCCACATTTTAAACTATTGCTCACTATAGTTGATAAGAACCGATTAACAATAAGTATTATGTCTGATGAATGAAGTCTCTAAAGGACACAGGAGACAAAGGGAAATGAAAATGTAGAACCCAGATGCTATAGGAACATACGTCACTGTAGCATCTCATTCTGGGCTCCACTAGGCAGGGAGCAAGCTCGCAGCAGGCTGCTGGCTGGGTAAGGGACAAGGGGGCCCAGAGGAGAAAATAATTGTCTGTCCTCAGGAGAGTGCCAGAAAGCCAGGGAAAAGAGCCATCAGGGAAAGAGTGTCTACTGTGGAAAGGCTTCTTGGCCAGAGACAGACTACTGTTAATAATGGCATACCTTTCTATTTTAGAAGTGCGGCTAATATATTTCTTTGTTTCCTTATGAATAAATTTCATCGCAAATAAGTTTTAAAAATATAATGATATGCCATCCAAATGGAATATCTAAACATCAAAGGCAGTTCTGAGTTGCTGACTGTTGTTTCACAAGTCGTTGAGTCGGTGGAAAATGTGAATCTCATTGTCTGGCATTTGGGAAGCAGAGACATTCAAACCCCCAGCCTTGTACAGCACGGGGTGATTTCTCACATGACCCCATGGGACTGGCGTCATGATTCTGCATGAGATTAGATAGCATTAAATTTTATAAGGTACAAAGTATCCGGGATAAAATCAAGCAAGGGTAACTGAACAATTACAGCTTCAAGATCAGGATCATGGGAAGATGACAACCCCGACTGTTTGCCTACATTTTCCGTTATGTTGAAACCGTCAAAAGATGGCTTTGATTGTTATTTAGAAAATTTTCTCTTTTCTGTTCAGTTGTAATCAGACACCAACGTAGAGCTGAGGTTGATGTTCAGTTCTGCAACTGGAGGAATGGACCTTGGAGACAGAGGTCAGAAGCTAGCTACAAAGATGACGATAGGGTTACTAAGAGCATGTGCCCATGGAAAAAATTCAAGGAGGCTTTATTAAGTCTCAGGAGTCTGAAGAGTGACTTTCTACAAATATGAAGATATGAATGTCTTTCTGATAGAGCATGGGAAGAGGCTCATTCTTTCTTTTTTTTTTCCTTAAATAAATCATCATTCAAGACATAAGTGGAGTTACTGGGGGTGGGGAGGGGGCACAAATAGGGCCTGGACATTGGCTGCAAGGACCGGGGAAGCTAGGAAAACAGGTGCCCAGTGCTGAGGGCCAACTGTGAGGAGTGGACTCTCCTCCAGGGAGGGAAGAGGGGCCCACAGGCACCCAGAACCCTCTTGCTATGGTTACAGGGCCCCCTGATTTTAAAAGGGATGAAATCCAACCACAGAACTGTAAGCGAACAAATTCTAAGAGAGGCTAAACTCATACTAAAACTTGATATAATCTAAATATAGAATAACATCTACAGAATTTATTAACCTGAATTCTGTTTAGGAGTTACATCCTCTACTAAGTCAGAAAAAGCAAATTTCCAGAAGATCATTACAAATAAACCAACCACATTATGTCTCCAGATCCAATGAAAAAGAACCTGTATCAAATTGCAGCTCCATTGCGTACTAGAAGAGTGCTATGTTAACTAATCATACCTCTTAAATTTAAGACGAAAGCTTAGGTAAGATGGAGAAAACCATTATTGTTCTGGGAAACAAAACCTGTGCATAAAGCAACATTTAGTTTTTATTTTTCATAGTAAAAAGATACCCAAATCACTGCATTACAAATAGACTAAATAGACCTAAATCATTTGCCAAACAATCTGGCAGCCCATAAAAGCATTTTTTCCCCACATTTAAATTTCACTGACAACACGGCTGCTGGCATGAGAAGCCTGAAAGGGCATTAGCATTCTGACGATAATTCAAATTTTTACTTTCAACGTGAAAAGTTCTTTTGGGGCTCGTGTGCCAGACAAATATATTTTTCTTACCATGTCAACAGATTCTACTGCATTGAATAGCTTGATAGCAGAGTCAGAGAGCAGATGCACTGGCATCTACAGATCCCTCTCCTACAGGAAAGACAGAAACGTGTCCAGCTGGGCCCCACCCAGGCTGGAGTATGCCAGGCTCGATGATCATGCTGTGCTAATAAGGTCAGGGTCTGATCCCTGCATGTTCTTTGTTCTGCTCGACTATATGCTCAAGCTGGCCACTGATTTCTCAAATGCGAGGGGAAAGTGGATGAGCAAGGGAATAAGGCTGGATTTGCACAGATCCATCATCCTTCCCAGGAAGACAAAGGAATGATTCTTTATACCCAAAGACTACTTAGAGTTGCTGAAGAACATGACAACTTGGATCAGGGTTCCTTCCCTTTGGAAGCCAATAGCAATAAATTCTGATGTAGCCCAGACTGGCTTGGGGGGACAAATGGCTGGGCTAAACTCATGTTCAGGAGACCTATTCTTTCGAACTGGCTTATTTATAAATTATAGTTGGCAGGTGAACATCAGGCCATACCCTCAGAGGCTCTCCTTTGGTAGATTTGGTGGTGGATGCTGGGAATTGGCACTCTCTCCAAGCACCCTTGGCCATTCTGATCCTGAGAGTCAAACTACTACTACAGAACTGGGAAGGGCAGGGACTCTGGGGCTAGGTGACTGGTGTTC
Organism: Taxidea taxus jeffersonii; assembly: GCA_003697995.1. Classification (NCBI taxonomy): domain Eukaryota; kingdom Metazoa; phylum Chordata; class Mammalia; order Carnivora; family Mustelidae; genus Taxidea; species Taxidea taxus. The sequence goes on from RCUC01116675.1 coordinate 36,416, forward strand.
ACACTCGGGCTCTGTCACTTACTAGCTGTGTGATCTTAGAAAAATAAGTTCACCTTTCTACACCTTAGTTTTCCCAACTGTAAAATGGGGATCATGACTGATGACCTCCAGGGTTGTCATGAAGATTAAATGAATGAACACAGGCAATTAGTTAGCACAGGCCCTCAAACATAGGAAGCCAACAATACATGCCAGTTATCACTCCCAGTGATGCTTTCATTATTTTTAAATTTTCTTTCTTATATGCAATGTTTTATATAACAATATGTTTCATGTTTATGGTTTGGATTTTTTAAGTTGCTATAGAAATTTATAGATAGGTAGTTTGTTTATTTTTCTAGATATAATTCTTATATGCCATATATTTTCAAAGATGTGACAAGTCATTGTTAATTATTCTTATTTAAATAAAATGATGAATGGCCAAGAGGTAAAGATGTCTTATAAGGTATTATTCCTCAGTAAAATAGAATTTTTTTTCTCAAATGGAAATGAGATTACTGCTACGGGCTTGCAGCTTGCTTCAAATTGACAGGCGAAAATCTCTGAGCTTCAAAATTTCTTTCTGCTAGAAGACTTACTCAAATATGAAGTGTCTAGGGCAATTAAAAACAGAGACAAACAAATAAAAATGGAAAATTTCCATGGAAAGGAAAGCAAACAGATAATGACTGGAATGTTCTTTGGGCCTTTATCCAAACTGGTTTTTGCAAACAGACGAAGGCCTTTGCCTCAATGGTAAATAATGATCAGAACTGCATAGATTTTGACAAAATAGAGAAACTTACTAATAAAGAAATCAGTCACCTCATGAATTCATGACTCCTTCATTGCTGGACAGGTTTGAACATAGATGGGGTGAGCAATGTCAAGGATGATTAGAAAAGTGATACATTCTGTAAAGGGTTAGACTATACAATGACAAGATTCCAAGAGGAAAGCTGTAGATGGTGCCTAAGCTGTAAAAACTGAGCAATGGAAAATTAATATTTTTGATAAAGACCAAGATTCAGAGGAGTTACTTACTAAACATCTGTAAAAAGACAAAGGGCTTAGATATGAGATATGTTTTACTCTCTTAGCTCTAGATGAAAATTCCAAAGCAGAGATGTCCTAAAACCAACACTCTATAGATAGGTATAGCTTCAGTATATTGCACATCTACTTTTTCTTCTTTTATTTTTAATTTTAAAAATTTTTATTTTTTTAAAAGATTTTATTTATTTATTTGACAGAGAGAAAGAGAGATCACAAGTAGGCAGAAAGGCAGGCAGGCAGAGAGGAGGAAGCAGGCTCCCCGCTGAGCAGAGAGCCCAACATGGGGCTTGATCCCAGGACCCTGAGATCATGACCTGAGCCAAAGGCAGAGGCTCAACCCACTGAGCCACCCAGGTGCCCCTCTACTTTTTCTTCTAATAATTCTTTTAGATTACTGATATTCTGCTTTTCCTATGGTACAAGTCTCAATGATTCCATAAGGGAGATTAGCCATTTGTCCATAAATAAAGATACAAATCTGAGGTGGATGCCCAAGGCAACTGTTGACAGTATGCTCTTCCAGAGGGTGCTCAAACTCCCTTTCCTTAAGACTACTGTCCCACAATGTGTTGCTGGAACTGACCAATCTTTCTTCTTAGTTAGTAAGAGAGTAAAGCTTAACATCCAAGGTGGACACGCAAGCTACTCTTTAAGCAAAAAACTGTTCCTATCCTTGGTATCTCCTTTACACTTATTAGTAGATCATTTGGTGGTTGCTGGACTAAATTATGTTAATTTGTACTTTAAAAAAATTGTCCCATGTGTGCCCCAAGCCATCATGGAAACATTATGAGTCATAAAGAGATAATTTTATATGGGAAGCTCCGAAGATGTAATGCTTAGTATCTACTATGTTGAAATAAACTGAAAAGCTGCTATGAGCAATGGGAAAGCAAGAGGAACTGGATGGGCCAACACTTGATCAAATGCAGCCTAATCCTCCCATCATAGGAAGATGGACACTTCAGGCATGAACACATTAACATATAAAATTTAATTTGCTCCATTTCTAGAAACAAGTTAAATTAGACTAGGAAACAAACAGCCCCTCTTCAAAGAGAGAGGAAGAGAGAGAGGACTGGAGGGAGGAAGGTAGAGGAAGAGCAAGTGGGGAAAAGAGGACAAAGACACTTGGGAACAAATCATTGTATTCAAAGAGTCCTTCTAGCAGTAAGTTTGGGCATCATCTAATTCTGCTCCATGAACCCAACTCCAGGAGACTTACACTCCTTCCAAAAGACTTCTCTTTAGCTTTACTGATATTCATTGAAACACAAATTTATTTTATCTCAGATTCTGAATTCAAGTACCTCTTACCTCCTTTCCTAATAAATAAAATATTCAAATGACACAATGTCATATGCATCATCAAAATTTTTAAAGAGTTCATGAAAGAAGGGAGTGGTGATCCTTTGCAGATTCCTAGTGAATCTACCTAAAAGTGATAATGTAAATCTTCTAACCATAAGACAGAAAAATCTAGTTCAAATTTGGACCAGATACTTCTCTCTAACTGCTGTAATGGAATTCATTTGTGAGAAGTTGTTTTCCTCCTAGAGGAAGAAAGTTATAAAATAAACACTAAAAAATACTCAATGTGATGTATAGTTATTCCATTAGTCACTTGTTTATCTAAAAATACTTTGAGAGCAGAAATTCCCTGAATATCAATCTACCTAACATATAACCTAATGTCATACACAGATGATTAGAAAAATGTATGAAACAGTAAGGAAAAAAGCAGAGAATCAAAGTGATTATGAAAAATAATAAATTATGAGCTCCTTTTCTTTCAATAAAATTGTTTCTCAATATAATGTTTCACCATCACTCACTGTGAATGAAACAAAACTCACACCATCAGCTAACTGCTTGAAGTTCTCTATGACTTGGTAACACTGATTTCTTAGAGTGTCAATTAAGGATGAGCACATCACCGGGTGACAAATCAGCCTTTCCAGTGAGGGGAAATGGGACCACCACTCCTAATTCAAGCTGAAGCCAACTGCCTCGCTAGGGAATGAATGAATGTTGCAGTCCTGGAAAAAAGCTAACGCTTCTTTAGACTTCCAAAAATATGGCAACCAAAATCATTCAGATAAAGTAAAAGTCAATTTATCTACTTATCACATCCCTTTTTTATGACTGCGATTCTGGAATGGAAGGGAGCTCCAGCAACATATACATTCAGCAAAGTTCATTTGCACAACACTTTTTGTTTTCTTTTGTTTTTGTTTTTTAATCCAGACGCTTAACAAGTTTGATGTCTGTAATCAGTATATTACCCATAATGTTATGTACTAGATCTCCAGGACTTAATTATCTACTTTGAACTCTTAAAGATGTCTCTGATTTCCCCATCCCCAAGTGCCATTCTAATTTCTGTTCTTACAAATTCAGCATATTCAGATTCCACATAGAAGCGATACCACACAAATATTTGTGTGGTATTGTTTTTGTGTATCCTTACTGCAAGATCCTCAGTGCTTTCAAGAATTCTGTGTTTGAGATTATAATATTCAGCCATTTAGATTACTTTTCACCTCACTAAATGAGTAGAATCCCAACCCCTTTTCTGGAAATAGAGATATCTATGCAGTTTATTCTTTCAGGGTCCTTTAATATGGAGCTCTCACTGCTTCCTCTTATCTGAGCAGACCAGCAGGCAAACTTAAGAATTATGAACCACAAATTATATGCAAACCCAAGCCGTATGCAGTTAACAAAGATTTCATAGCTCTGCAGTTTTCATAATTACATTAAAACCAGGCATGTTTCTCTTTAAACACCAAAATGTGTTTTTGTAGAGAAAATGGATTCAGGATTTGTCATTAGAAAGCAAATAAGCAAGGATTAAAATGGCATTTACTATGATGAAACAGTGGCTCTAAGTAAGTAATCCAGCACCTAGAGTTAAAGCCCACTCCTTCCTGGAAGAAAGGAAAGGGCTTTGCACTTGGAGTCAGAGGTTCCTCCACAAACTCCCGCTGAGTTTTGGAGAAGGACCCTTCATCTTTTGACTATCCTTACTTGTAGAATGACATGACTGAATTATATAATTTTTAAGGTCACTTTCAATTCTAAAGATGCCTAAGTTTAATCTTTTTAGAGGAATTTATTTCTCAGGGGAATTTGCATTAATATACACTGCAGAGCCTCTGCAAAGCTGTTTAGTACACTGATTTTTTTTAAGAGTTTTATAAATTTCAGGGCATGATTCTCAAACTTTACTATGCATCAGCACTTAAGCTAAAAATTCCTGGGGTCCATCCTTAAAGACTGATTCAATAGGACAGGGGTGAGTATGGGCACCTGTACTTTGTTTAATCCTCCAGGAAATTCTGATATTGGTGATTTGTGGACTTGACTTTGAGATTGAATTAGTAGTTTTATTTTTTTTTAGATTTTTTTTTTTTTTTTGTCAGAGAGAGAGAGAGAGAGAGAGAGAGAGAGAGCAGGAGCGAGCACAGGCAGACAGAGTGGCAGGCAGAGGCTAAGGGAGAAGCAGGCTCCCTGCCGAGCAAGGAGCCCCATGTGGGACTCGATCCCAAGACACTGGGATCATGACCTGAGCTGAAGGCATGGCAACCGCTTAACCAACTGAGCCACCCAGGCGTCCCTGGATTAGTAGTTTTAAAGAAGTAAAGCAATTTATTCAAATCCTGGCTTAGTCCCTGGAAAAACTACTACAATAGGATGTTAAGACATAGTCATTCCAAACAAAAGCTTTTCTGAAATATGATTATGAAAGAATATATTTGGTATTATTCATCAGGAGAGTTCAAATGTGGCTGCCACATATAATTTCTGACTTATCCCTTTCACCTTTTACTGAAAGTTCTTCACATTTCTTCTCCTTGCAGACATCACCTTTCATTACCATATCCTGAGTATTTGTTAACCCAACATATAGGTTGTCCTGGATTTTTTTTGTCAAAAATTTCTGGTTCTAACCACAGTGACTGTCAAGGTAAATATCAGGTCTATTTCCAACAATTTAAAAATTCCATGGTATGATCCTAGTTTTGTTTTTGAAAGTGTACAGACTCAGATATAAATAGAGATTAACTGAAAATGTAGAAACATTAGTAGTCATCTCTGGAGGGCTACTTTAAAAAATGAGTTTTACTTTCTGTTTATTCTTCTCTATTTTCAAATTTTCTACAAAGGCTATTGTATCCTTTATCCTTTACGAGGAAAGGAAAGGAAAAAAGTAAAGGAGTGCAGGTGAGAGGGAGAGAAGAAAAGGAGGGGGACAGGAGGTGGAGAGAAGAAAAGGAGGGGGACATGAGGTGTGTGGGCATGAGGGAGAGAGAAACAGAGACAGGGAAGAAGGAAGGGGGAAAGAGAGACACCAACTGAAAAGTACTATGCTAGAGACATGATGGATGTCTGGGACACAGGTATAGAGTGGTGAGAGCTATGGCCATCTAAGTGCTTGAAGGAAGTGAAGGAAGGCTTCCTAAAAAAGAGGTACTGCTTTGAGCTGAATCATCAGCAGACAGTGATACAATGATACCTAAGCTTTGCAAGAAGAGGTATAGCCTAGGGTGCCTGGGTGGCTCAGTCGGTTAAGTGTCTGCTTTCGGCTCAGGTCATGATCCCACGATCCTGGGATCATCCCTGCACTGGGCTCCCTGCTTAGCCAGGAGTCTGCTTCTCCCTCTGCCTCTCCCTTTGCTTGTGCACATGCGCACACACTCTCTCTCTCAAAATAAATAAGTAAAATCTTTAAAAAAAATTTTTTTTAGAAAGAAAAAGAAGAAGTATAGCCTAAAGTACACTGGGGCCTGGGAGAAAACTGCCTATCTGGGATGCACAAGGAGTTTGTTTGCATGGATGGCCTGTGTGGCAGTGACATTCAGATTATGGCTTGCAACCCACCAGCAGGTCAGAAAGTCAGTGAAGTGGGGTCATGGACAGCATTTTAAAAATTAACAAGGATATAACAGAAGTATCACTGGGCATCACACATAAGCAGTGTCATTTTATAGAGATTTTAGTCTGCGTCTCTGGGTGTGTGTGCAAACTGGATTGTGATGTAAAATATATTTTTTATTGTAGTTGTGATCAGAGAAGTTTAGAAGCTGCTGCTGATGCCTGGGAAGTCATGAGTGAGTCATGTGGGATAGTATACTCCATGGGACATCATTATTCTCTTGTAAAGATTTTCTTATGATAAATTTCTACATATATACATGAATACACATATACATATATGTATATATACATATATAATTGTGTATACATTATATAAATATAATAGAATATATAAATAATAACATATACACAATAAATATACATAAATATATATGGAGACATTCCTATTGGTTCCAATTAGGAAATTAACTCAATACAGTGACACATTTTATAGTCATGCCACCAAGGACAGCTTGAGGGAACTTACATTGATTGGCCTGGCAAAGTATGAAGCACCCTGTGGCTCATTACATTTACTTACATATATCATCTTACTTGATCTTAGACCAACTTTGGAGGAGATGTGCCATAAATATCATCCTTGTTTTGCAGATAAATAAGCTGGGGCTCAGAGAGTTAAGGGAAAAATGTCATTTACCCAAGAGATCTTCAAGTGAATTCTGTTTCTGAAGTTTCCTGAATAAGTTACATTCCGGTCATGGAACTGATGTTACACACACACACACACACACACACACACACACACACTTTTTTTTTTTTTTTCTCTTCTCCCCATCCTTTACATCATGGAATGTAAAAGTGTGGGGAATCAGGATGTTTTGGATTTTAATGGTTCCTGGAAGTTTCAGAAGATTGAATCACATGAAACATGTAAGACACTGCTTTTGTCTCTTAAAGTAATTCTGTTAATTTTTAAAATATATTCATAAACAATTCCCATGTACCATACTGACTCTAGGGATTAAAAAAAAAAAAGGTGGATATATGTGGCCCTTCTTTCAAGGAGGTTATGGTTTAGTCAGGAAGAAGGGTGTTAATCTTACTCAGAGAAGTCTCCAGACTTGGTTTCTCATCAGAGAGCTCTGCTCTGTGCATCATCTACAACTGACACACCATCAGGCAAACATTTACTGAGCTTCTGTGTTCGGGTCACTGTGTTGGGCACTGCAGTCATAGGGATGAATATGATAATGTCCTGCACTCCGGGGCATGGAGTCTAATAGAGGAAAGCCTGTGTGCTCTGTGGGGCTCTGTGGTAGTCTCCAGCATTCACCTCAATTTCTTAGCCTCACTGCTCAGCTGAATTAGTAGCTATTTAACAAAAACAATGAATACAATATTGCAGGTTTTTGATAACTTTGGACTGAAAAAGAAAAATTTGATAGTTTATAATAAGCAAGATACATCCTCCCCTATTTCTCACAGCTTGAAACTAAAAATGTTCATATCCAGTGTATTTTAAAATTTTAATTGCTGGTCCAGGTAGATTGCATGGTTTTAAGAAGTTATATTTGGAGTTTAAAGGGGCTGTAATATTATAGGTGTTTTAAAGAGTCACAACCACTGTCTGAGTACTTTATTTTCTGGAAAGTAGTTGAAAAAGGAATAGAAATGGAAAACAATGCCAGAAAAGGTGACCCAAGGAGAGTTTCACCAAACACCTGGTGAGACTAAGGGGAACGTTTATAGTGTTTGTTTATGCTTACTTATGGAATGGAATGGCTCTTCAATGTTTACTACAATAAAAATAATACATATAGGTCAAAATTTGGAAACAAATATAACATGCTCTGTCATAGTTTCCCACTTCAATTTAACTTATTTGGGTGGTAGCTGGCTAAACTTAATTTCAGTTTTTAGCAAAAGCTATCATTACCTGAGTTTACTATGTATTCATAAGCATGACATCAACTGAATCTTTTTTCCATGAAGAACACTATTTTCTTACTAGCAAGTATATATTCACATGTCTGGAAAATGGTAAATCAATTTATTGTCTTTTGACAAATGTGTTATCTAAACATTGAAAAACATTGAACATTGTACCAGCTAAACTTTGAGTTTATGATACACTGCATTAAAAAGGCAAATGTCTATATTTGGGGACGCATTTAAATTATATATATATAACCTTGTTCTCTCATTACTGTATTACACGTACTTTGTGTTTTTTAGTATCTAGTCACTTGGAACTATTTTCACGCCAGCTGTAGCATCTGAATCTATTAAATGGATATTCTGCAGCAGGCCTAGATGCCTTTGGGTGTTCTGACCTTGAAGAAAAATCACCACTTTATTGTCTTAGCTGAAGTCTAGACTGATTCTCCCGGTCCAAAATATGCTTAGATCCATCAATCTTCAGGACACAATCACATTTTGTGAAGAGAAGAGTAGAATGATTCATTTATGATTAAAGAACAAGAAGACCAGTTCCACACACTAATCAAATCATGGTATAAATTGGATTTATCTGATATATTCTTCCAGTGACATCATAGGTGAGCAGAAGACAGATAAAATACAGTACAAAACTACATTACACTATATATATATATATGTATATATATATATATATAGAGAGAGAGAGAGAGAGAGAGAGAGAGAGAGAGAGAGAAATATCAAACACACACTTAGTGTTCACTGAGTGTCTATGTTCTAGGCACAATGCACAATAAACGAAGTGTAAGTCACACTCACCACCTATCACAAGCTTTCAGTTCCCTGAAAAGACATTTTGAACCAAGATGGATCCTCCTGAATGGCAGTCAAAGTCTCTCAGACAGTCCCTTATGTCTGGTAATTATCCATATTTTCCCGTTCTAACTAGACCTTTTAATCAGTATGTTTAAAGACTGTAAAAGTGGTTTGATTTGTTTCCCTTCTATATCTATGTTAGTGCCAAGCTTTTGTAGGGAATACAGAGGAACATCTCTTCCTCTCTTCCTTGCTTCTTTTCTTTGACTTTCCATTTCCTGTAGACTCTACCAATACTCATCAAACACACACCTCATCTATTTATCTCCAATACTCTCTGCTTGTTAAAGCTTTTCTCTGTTTCTCTATTAAAGCTCAGTCTATTTATGAAACAAACAACGACGTAGAAGCAACCCAACTATACATTTACAGCAGACAATCTTCTAAAACTTAAAGCCCTCCAGTACCTTCCCAATGAACTTAAAAAGCAATCCAAACTCTGGCACGAGCTATCAGAGCCTATATGATCTGTTTCTTAGCTATCCCTCCTATCTTCTCTTCTTTCCCTCTCTCCTTCATTCCTGCCACATTGACCCTCCTTCCTTCCTCAAACAACCCTATCACAGCCTCTACTGGAGCTGTAGTTACCATGTAAAGACCCACTTAAAGTCAACAACATAGGAAGAAGGGGTGTAATGGGAAAAGGAAGAGGAAATGCCTGGGGTTATGTAACCACCCAGCTTCTGGGCTAGGGTGGGGTGAGGCTAAATTCAACTGTAAGAATTGAAATGTGATAAAACCTTTAAAAGTGAAAGATGTAGTCTTGTAAACATTAAAGCCTAATGTATTGTTCTATTGGCTTTGAACACAATAAAAATCACAAATACTTTATTAAGATAAAAAATGAAAATCTATCACTGGCTCATCCAGGTAATCTATGCCCCCACCAATTCATCAATTACTATGGTCACTTACCAAAGTCTCACTTGTCCACACTTTATTATCACAGCAATAGGAATTTACCACTTCACTCTTTTTCCCTTCTATGTTTCCATAGCAGTTTGTTCATGATATTAATAAAGTGACTTGTGTAGGTCTATTATCATTCACTCAGTAGATTCACAATATTTCCTCCAAAGTGCCCCTAGAAATGGCAAAGTAAGTGGTCATCTACAGCTGGTAAAGAGCTATAGCTATTTTCATGAGGCATGCTATGCTATAGCCAGATAACTAATTCTAAAATTTGGGAACTGCATATAAAAGTTCCAGACACTTTTTATGAAGCCAGCATTACCCTGATCCCCAAACCAGGCAAAGACCCCACCAAAAAGGAGAATTTCAGACCAATGTCCCTGATGAATATGGATGCCAAAATTCTCAACAAGATCCTAGGTAATAGGATCCAACAGTACATTAAGAAGATTATCCACCATGACCAGGTGGGATTTATCCATTGGATGCAAGGGTGGTTCAACATTCACAAATCAATCAATGTGATAGAACAAATCAAAAAGAGAAGAGAGAAGAACCACAGAGTCCCCTCAACTGATGCAGAAAAAGCATTTGACAAGATACAGCACCCATTCCTGATTAAAATTATTCAAAGTATAGGGATAGAGGGAACATTCCTCAACTTCATAAAATCTATCTATGAAAAACCCACAGTGAATATCATTCTCAATGGGGAAAAGCTGACAGCCTTCCTTTGAGATCAGGAACACAACAAGGATGTCCATTCACACCACTGTTGTTCAACATAGTACTAGAAGTCCTAGCAACAGCAATCAGAAAACACAAAGAAATAAAAGGTATTCAAATTGGCAAAGAAGAAGTCAAACTCTCTTTCTTCACAGACGACATGATACTTTATATGGAAAACCCAAAAAACTCTACCCCCAAACTACTCGACCTCATACAGCAATTCAGTAATGTGGCAGGATACAAAATCAATGTAAAGAAATCAGTTGCTTTCTTATACACTAACAATGAAAAAATAGAAAGAGAAATTAGAGAATCAATTCCATTTACTATAGCACCAAGAACCATAAGATACCTGGGAATAAACCTAACCAAAGAGGTAAATGATATTACTCGAAGAACTACAGAACACTCATGAAAGAAATTGAAGAAGACACAAAAGATGGAAGAGCATTCCATGCTCATGGATCAGAAGAATAAACATTGTTAAAATGTCTATACTGCTCAGGGCAATCTACACTTTCAATGCCATCCTGATCAAAATTCCACTGGCATTTTTCAAAGAGCTGGAACAAACAATCCTAAAATTTGTATGGAACCAGAAGAGACCCTGAATTGTTAAGAAAATGTTGAAAAAGAAAAACAAACCTGGGGCATCACGTTGCCTGATTTCAAGCTTTACTACAAAGCTGTGATCACCAAGACAGCATAGTACTGGCACAAAAACAAACACATAGACTAGTGGAACAGAGTAGAGAGCCCAGATATAGACCCTCAACTCTATGGTCAAATAATCCTTGACAAAGCAGGAAAAAATATCCAGTGGAAAAAAGACAGGCTCTTCAATAAATGGTGCTGGGGAAATTGGACAGCTCTGTGTAGAAGAATGAAACTCAACCATTGTCTTACACCATATACAAAGATAAACTCAAAATGGATAAAAGATCTCATCATGAGGCAGGAATCTATCCAAATCCTAGAGGAGAACATAGGCAGTATCCTCTTTGACATCAGCCACAGCAACCTCTTTCAAGATATATCTCCAAAGGCAAAGGAAACAAAAGCAAAAATTAAATTTTGGACTTCATCAAGATCAAAAGCTTCTGCACAGCAAAGGAAACAGTCAACAAAACAAAGAGGCAACCCACAGAATGGGAGAAGCTATTTGCAAAAGACACTGCAGACAAAGGGCTGATATCCAAGATCTATAAAGAACTCCTCAAACTCAACACACACAAAACAGATAATCATGTCAAAAAATGGGCAGAAGACATGAACAGACACTTCTCCAAAGACATACAAATGGCTAATAGACACATGAGAAAATGTTCATCATCATTAGCCATTGGGGAGATTGAAATCAAAACCACATTGAGATACCACCTTACACCAGTTAGAATGGTCAAAATTAACAAGACAGTAAACAACGTGTGTTGGAGAGGATGTGGAGAAAGGGGAACCCTATTACACTGTAGGTGGGAATGCAAGTTGGTGCAGCCACTTTGGAAAACAGTGTGGAGATTCCTTAAGAAGTTAAAAATAGAGCTACCCTATGACCCTGCAATTGCACTATTGGGTATTTACCCCAAAGATACAGATGTAGTGAAAAGAAGGGCCATCTGTACCCCAGTGTTCATAGCACCAATGGCCACAGTTGCCAAACTGTGGAAAGAGCCAAGATGCCCTTCAACAGATGAATGGATAAAGAAGATATGGCCCATATATACAATGGAGTATTATGCTTCCATCAGAAAGGATGAATACCCAACTTTTGTATCAACATGGACAGGACTGGAGGAGATTATGCTGAGTGAAATAAGTCAAGCAGAGAGAGTCAATTATCATATGGCTTCACTTACTTGTGGAGCATTAGGAATAACAAGGAGGACATTGGGAGATGGAGAGGACATGTAAGTTGGGAGAAATCAGAGGAGGAGACAAACCATGAGAGACTGTGGACTCTGAGAAACAGACTGAGGGTTTTGGAGGGGAGGGAGGTGGGGGGTTAGGTGAGCCTGGTGACCGGTATTATGGAGGGCACGTATTTCATGGAATACTGGGTGTGGTGGATAAACAATGAATTTTGGAATACTGAAAAAAAAATTTTTTTAAGTACTTTGTCTTCAATGATTCCTCTGGTTTTATTAATTCTTTCATATTGCCAAGGATTTTTTTTTTCTTCCCATCTAGGCCACATTTTGGATTTCTGAAGCTCATAACTCCATGGTGCCATCAAAAGTTTTTCAATAGGTTTATAACCACTCCACACACTATTTTGCCCCCACTTTGCTTTACTACTCTTTAAATACTACTACTGTTAAAGTCTATTACTTTACTTTATTAGTCAAAGTAATTATCAAACTTTACCTTAATCATATAGAATATAAAAATGCCATGCCTTAAACCAGAGATTCTGGTTTGTTTTATCAAATCACACACAAAATGACATACAACGATGCTTATTCCAAAAATGAAGCATATCACCATTCTAAGCATCTTTTCTCTTTCTTTTTCTCAAAACAACTTACAGAACTTTCATGAGAATACCCAGGCAACTTTTCAAAGGTTTTTGGGTTATTTATTTTTTTGAGTGGAAATGGTATGAATCATAATTTGTGGGTTCTTTGTGACTTAAAGAGCTATTATTAATAAGCCAGATATAAAAATGGCTTAAGAGCAGCTTATTTATGGAAATCTACTTCTGTAAATTAACTTCAATAATGGCCTCTTATCTCATGATCAAATGCTATCCTTTTTAAATGTGGCTACTGGGTTTCTTAGTGATTACAAATCTTATTAGTTACATCACTATTTTATAACCTAATGGAACTGTAGTAGTCAGTATCATTGGTGGTCTACAATTAATTACACTTCCCGGCACTTATGCCTTTCTATAGTCTATGACACAGAGCTGGGCCCATAACATGCTTAAATGCAGCAAAATACCATTATGCCATTTTAGAGCCTAAGCATTAAGCAGATCTGCCAGCTTCAACTTTTGTACCTGGGGGAGCTTAAGTTGCGGTATAAAGCTATATGGGCTGCCCCGTTGTAGAGACCACATTGAGAGAGCAGGAAGAGGAGGAAAGACTCCTATAATGCATGGAGGAAATCTAAGGCCAATAGAGAAAAATGTGTCCCCATAGTTGGGACTCCAGTTGAGTTATTCCAGTGAACACCAGCTGCTCTAACCTTCTGACTGAGGTGTCAGGCATGTGAGTACAGCAGCCATTTTGGACACCCCAAACCAGCAAGCATCATACAGAGAGAGATGAACCACCCTAATCAAGCACTGTCCAAATTTCTGACACATGAAATCACAAGAAAGAGTAAAATATTTTAAGCTACTTAGTTCGGGTATAGTAGGATACACAATAATAGATAACTGAAACAGGAATGTACTCAGCTACCATTGTTTTATTTTTATTTTTATTTTTTTTTAGATTTTATTTATTTGTTAGTGAGAGAGAGAGAGAGAGAGAGAGCGAGCACAGGCAGACAGAGAGGCAGGCAGAGGCAGAGGGAGAAGCAGGCTCCCCGCCGAGCAAGGAGCCTGATGTGGGACTCGATCCCAGGATGCTGGGATCATGACCCGAGCCGAAGGCAGCCTCTTAACCAACTGAGCCACCCAGGCGTCCCCCATTGTTTCATTTTTAAACAATAATTCTTTTAAAGTTAAAAAAAAAAGTTCAGAGTAACACGGAGGACATTGGGAGATGGAGAGGAGAAGTGAGTTGGGGGAAATCGGAGGAGGAGACAAACCATTAGAGACTGTGGACTCTGAGAAACAAACAGAGGGTTTTGCTGGGGAGGGGGGGAGGGGGGTTGGATGAATCTGGTGGTGGGTATTAAGGAGGGCATGTATTGCATGGAGCACTGGGTGTGGTACATAGACAACGAATTATGGATCACTGAAAAAAAATAAATTAAATTATATTTTATAAAAAAGTTCAGACCAACTCAAATAAATATAGAATTACTTAAGGAGAAGTATTTATTTTTAAAGCAGAGGAATGAGGCACATATAGAGCCATATAGCATTCCTTGTAGTTTCCCAGTAATCTTCTTAATTCCTGTTCTAGAAAAAGGTTGCATCTGCCTTCAGCTGGGGTCCTGATCCCAGGGTCCTGGGATTGATCCCCACATTGGGCTCTCCACTCAGTGGGGAGTCTGCTTCT
>ML098816.1:0-10178 GCA_003697995.1 Taxidea taxus jeffersonii
TTAAATGGTGAAGATGTGCCTTGTTGTTGGGAGAGAGGCAGAATATGAGATATGAATTCGTTTGTTTTGAAAGCCCTAGGCTGTCTTCACAGGACACCTTTACTTTCTCAGAAAAGGTATGTTAGATGTTTCCAGACCTGTGCAGGAGAGCGTGGGGAAGACCGATGTCGCCTCCCCTCCTGTCACCTACACTCTAGGTAGAAGAATTACATTTCACTCGAAATGTCCAGATTTCCTTAGATTACTGCTCTCAAGCCTGGGTGAAGGAAATGAGGACGCTGGGCCCATGACAGTTGGCGCTTTCTAGATCAGTTTCAACCTTGCGGTCTCCCCTGGATTTTGTTCCTACTCCCCAGTGGCCACATCAGGCAGCCACAGACCTTCTGTGCTGGGTGGTGGTCCTGCAGAGGCAGCACGCCTCCTGTGTGCCTCGGTGCTCCCCCCCGGGAAACTTAGCCAAAAGGACCATCTTCGTCAGAGTCTAGATGTTTCTGCCTAGAGGCGGGCCCGCTCTCCAAACTAGCCCTGCTCTCTCCAGAAGAGAGAGGTATTTCTGCAAACTTTCTGACAGCTAGTGAGCACGCCACTTGATGTCTACACAGCCTGGAGGGTTTCAAAGACCCTCTAGGCTGAAGATGTAAGAGAAAGGGAGTTCTCATCTGCCCCGTGTGTGTGTGTGTGTGTGTGTGTGTGTGTGTGTCCGCACATGTTCTCGCATGACTGTTAATTGATTTAAAAATTTTTTTTGTTTCAACACTTAGCCTGCTTCGAAACAAATATTAGTCTCAGACCTGTTTTTGAAAAATAGATGAAAGGACCAGGAGTATGCAGACAGGTTAATGAGCTCCTGGCCCCTCTCTGAGCACAGTTCTGTTTTCACTCTGTCAGTGGGAAAATTTTCCTTTTTACCTGGAACCTTCAGACCAGAAACCTTTTATTCAGAGCCTCTTGTTTTTAGGAGACTATTGGACGCTGCTATGGCAGGGGCTCTATCCTCTCAACACACGTGGGGGGCTGCTGTGGGGAGAGGGTAGGGCCCAAATACGCCCTTACTGCTTGCAAATGCTCATAAAAAATCTAGAGGCTGAATCCTGGGAAGGCAAACCACAGTTTGGGGGCTTTTATGCTGGCATTTATTTTTTCCATTTTTTTCTCCCTGGACATGTTCTAGATCCAGCACACTGTGTTTACAAAAAGCCTTCCTCCCTGGTTCATTCTAGAACAGGGTGTTGACGTCCATGCCGGCAGCTGTGTTTGCGTGGCTTGGAGCAGGCGTGTCTTCCTGGTGTCATTCAGAGACTGTTGGCCATGTGTGAGTGTCGGCTTCTCTGTTCTGACTGCTGTTGTAGTGAATGGGAGGCTACCTTTTGTGTACCCTTAGCCGGTATGAGCCTGAGTTCTCCTCCCACAGGGTTCCTGATTGCCTTTGAGCAATCGGTGAGTGAGGACACCTGTGCCATTTTTGGTCACTTCAGACCGGGGCCACCGGCTGTCCCAGCCCAGCAAGCAAACCATGGGAGTTAGGTGTGGCATTCCTGTGCTTTCTGATACCTTCTGATGTCCTCATTCAGATGCACCTGTTTTTAGATGGGGCCCGCCCTGATACGAGCATTGCTTTCTCGAGGCTGTGGCCTCCTGCATGCTTTCCGATGTTTTCCTCAAGGATCCCTGGGTGTTCAGTAACTCCCACTCTTTGAAGGCCTTGTAATCTGCCAAGGGCTTCAAGTGCAGAGACATGTTGCCTCGCTGTCCTTGGGCAGGAGTGTTTCGTTTGGCTAGAGATAAAACGCAGCCTCCCGAGGCCTGAGGAAGGGAGGGAGCTCCAGGATGGATGGGGCAGTTTCCTTGAGTGTGAAAGAGGATAGAGGTGTGAGCCTCCTATCAGAATCGGTCCCGGTTTCCCGAGGGTCCTTGGGCTCGTTGTCACCATGATAGGTATAGCTCATGTGCATCGGTTTATAAACTCAGGAGCAGTAGTTGCAGACTTGGAAAGCATGTGGCTGGGAGGGACAGGCTGGTGAAGGCAGTCAGGACCACTTGAGTGAGGGGGAGGCGGGACCCAGCAGCCTGTTCGGAGAGGCGTTGGGAGCTGGTGAGCAAGACCGGGTCTGCCCGTCGGAGGGCTTGGTGGCCACACTCAGGAGTCTGCATTTGACCTGGGGCTGGGAGGTGTATGGCATTTAATACCGGTCCGGTGGAGAATGCCACTAAACCTGTGGCCAACAATAGCTAGAAAGGAAGTAAGAAACTATCACCCTCCACTGGAGACTGTGCTGAAGGAGGAGAGACTTTCTGAAAGGGTTTCCCAAGAGCTCAGAGTGGAGGTGCCCTTGAGGCTGGACGGGAAAGGACAGGTGCGGAGCTGGGTGGAAGGTTATTGGCACATTCAGCTGTAAGTGTCGACCCCCTACGGGTATCACAGAACCAGGTAGAGTGAATACACAGAGTTCCTGGGACTGAGAAGTTAAGTCAGAGAAAGAACCATCTGGAAATCATTCGTGGACATCATTCTGGGTATTTCAGAATTCCCCCCAGAGGCATATTAGAGAAAGTCTATGGAAAGGGCAAAGAAGGACACCCACAGCTCTCCTTGGGCTTCCAGGGGCTCTCAGAGATAACATTTCTTTTCAAGTGGCAGAGCTCATCTAGTTCAGGCTTCTCCTCTAATTTTTAAAGTAACCTTAGTCATTCTACTTCTTTTTTTCTTCCATTTCTTCATCAATTAAAAAAAAAAAAAAAAGGACCTGGCTCGTGCCTATCCTGACAGGAAATAATTTGGAAAGTTAAGGTAGATGAAGCTCTTGGCACTCCTGGGAAGGAAAGTGCTGTGCCCTTCCGAGCGGAAGCCCCACTTGTCCATAATACAAACAGTTACCCAGAAAGACGGCCAAGATGTTTTTCAGTGGAACTCCACATGGGTATTCTGTGTGACTGTTCAGTAAAAACCCTGGGCAGCATGTGGTCCTCTCTTTGCTCCTCTTGTCATATAACCAGTGGCTTGATTGGGGCTGGCAGCCCTTTGGGGGACACTCAGCATGGGCTCCTGGATCTTTTAACACTGCCCTTCCCCAAGCGTTCAGCTCTCCCTTCCCACTTTCCCCCTTGTCACTTTCAATTAAGCCAGGAACTTTTGGAACCAAGACAAGCCATGTATAATTTGGCTAGTGATCTAAATAAGTCAGAACAGTGGAGGGGAAACGTAAAGGAGAAGAAATAGGTCTGGAATGAGTAGGTTTCATACAAGAGTCCCTATAACCATGATTTCTTGAAGGCCACCCTGTGGTCAGTGCTGAGATGATCTCAAATATTACCATCTCTCTATTTTAGCAACAGCCCTGAAAATGCGCTGTACTTTTCTGAATGAGGGAGGCGAGACGAAGAGGCATCTGATGAGTGTTCACAGAGTGAGTAAGCCGAGAACACTCTTAACCCATGGAGGGCCAATGGAAGCTCACTCCCATTTCACAAAGTAGGCTGTCCCCCTAAGAGACTCTCTGTGACACGTGGGACACAGTAAGAAAACAGTGCCAAAAAGGAGAGAACAGAGGATTTAAGGAAGTAATGGGCGGACCTGGTTTGGTTGGCAACTCTCCCTGGATCTGTAATTTAGGGAAGTTACTTAAACTCTGAGATATTCCACCATCAAGCATCAGCCTCTGAAATCCGTATATTAACTATGTCACAAAAGGTTGTAGCTCAGTAATTCTTGAAGTTCCTGAGCCCAGTTTATTTTCTATGAGGGTCTGAGAGTCTAGCTTATTAGAATCTGGAGGCCCTTCTGTGAACTCTTTCTCATGAATCTTAAAAATTACACTTTGGGGCACCTGGGTGGCTCCGTGGGTTAAAGCCTCTGCCTTCAGCTCGGGTCATAATCCCAGGGTCCTGGGATTGAGCCCCGCATCGGGCTCTCTGCTCAGTGGGGAGCCTGCTTCCCCCCTACCCCGCCTGCCTCTCTGCCTACTTGTGATCCCTGTCTGTCAAATAAATAAATAAAATCTTTTAAAAAAAAAATTACACCTTAATGGGCTGGTGCTAGGAGGACGTCACTATTCTCCATTGAGGACAAGCCAAAGATGCTTTGCCTCAAGGCCCGTTCTCCTGTGAGGTACTGGGAGTTTTGTGCTCTGGCTGCTGTTCTTACTGCCAGAGTCTTCATTGTTACAAGGCCAGTGAGGCACATTCTTAGGTCTTTTGTTTTTAAACTGTTCCAGATAACGTTTAAGACCTGGAAGTCACCATTGCCTGATTCCCATGGGAAATCTCCAATTATTTAGAGAAATTCTTCTTGTGGGAAAAACTGGGGGGAAAACAAATAACTAATTGTTTGGAGGTTCCTAGAAAGAAATTTCCATATATGACCCGGCTTCCTCATCATTGCTTCTGAAAACTGTGGTTTTGTAAGTCAAATTTCTACCGCACAGAACCATGCATGATTCCAAGAGAAGTTTCTTTCCGATAAAGATAGAAACAACTTGACAGTACAGCTGAGCCCAAACATGTCCTTGAGTGTCATGTGGTTTCAATGGATTTCTTCCTCCAAGGGCTTCACTCACCCTTTCCCTACTTGAGTAAGAGAGACTCTAATGGTTTTTAATCATAATGTAAACTTGGTAAGCTTAGGGAACTGTATTTTTTTTAAAGAGGAATTACTTTCAGATCTGGAAATTACAGACTGGGTGCAATAAACCTTTAAAACTCAGAGCACTAGGGGGAACTCCATTGCCACTGTTAGGCTTACAGAACAGCTGCAGCAGATGGGGGTGTGGGGGTAAGAATTGTCTGGTTCTAGAAACTTCTCTGAAAAAACATATGTCCATTCACATGTGTCTCACCAGCCCTTCTGAGACGCACCTGCAGCCCCCTCCCACAGTGTGACATGTGTGGAGTGTGCCCTCTGATCAGGTGACCAGAACAGCGTAGCATCCGTGGCTTCCCTTGGTCAGCCCTTAGCACCTTGGCAGAGTTGAAATTAAGCTTCTCATCTTGCTGCAGGGGAACAGTGCTGGGGACTCTGCCTGCTGCTTTGAGTCTTCATGTACTTCTACGTTCTCTGTGTGTTTAGGGTGTACCTGCCTTCCTTGGTGGAGTAAGGAAACATCCACATCACCATCGGTTTCTGCAAACCATGTGAATGGTAACATCTTCCCTATTGGACCATGTCAGTGTAGGGAAAATAAAACACACGGGCTTGGAGACCCCAAACCCTGCCCATTCTCCTTTTGTCGATGAGGGGAGAAGTGTGGAACTGTGGGAAATGCCAAGACCAAGAAGCCGACTTTGAGGCTTTCCTTAAGACCCACTTCCTGTGAAGGGAAGGATGAGGGGAGGCCCATCCGAGCCCCAGAGACAGGGACTGAGTTAGGGGGTGCTGGCACTTTCCTGCACACACATGGAAATTTAAACCGAAGAGTGCCCCATCTAGAAGGGAGGGCAAATCAGATGGCCAAGGAGAATGCTTGAGAGTGCTTGAAAAGTCCTTAACACACTTGTTTCCTATTAATAAGTCATATTCTAAAAAGGCAGGGGTGGGATCTGTTTGATCATATAAGATCTGGATACACCAGTCCAAGGGAGAGTTCATGTGAACACTTCTCAGGCATATTGGACCATGGAGCTCTTCTTCCATAGGGCATCTTCTCAAACTGGCATTTCGTAGGATATATTTGTGGGAAAACTAGAATAAGGTAATTAGGAAGATTACAAAGAAGAAACCCTTGAGAAAAAATATTCAAAAGGACAGCGAAACTATTTTAAGGATCTGACCTGAAGAGAACTTTATCCTGTTTTTCTGTTTATTTACTAGAACTTAGGGGTATGCCAGGCTCCGAAGGCAACAAGAGGGAGCTTTCCAGTAATTTTGGGTCCAGCCTTTCCAATGGAGTGAGCGCCGGGGAGGTGAACACCTCACCCCTGCCCAAGAACCTCATAGAAACCGCAATGATCTAGCTCAGGGTTTTGGGATGTTGAATCTGGCTGCTTAAGAAAGAGATGGCTGTTCCAGTCCTTAGCATCCCCCATGGCTCTTGCCTAAGCCTCTGCTCTCATTCATCTACCTTTCTACACCCTGACAATGTGTATGCTTGCAGCCCAAGAGCGGGAAGCCGTCATGGTCATAAGCACAGTGCAGCTCAGCGCTGTAAGAACCCACCTTGCCCTGTTTTGCTGCACAGGGCCGTCGAGGGCATTGTCATGTGCATAGCCCTATCTCTGGCCTCTACCCGTCGGATGCCAGCAGCAAGCGCTCCTCCTTCCCACTCAGGGGTGGGGTGGGGGGTGAAATCCCCCCACCCCAGAACACCACTGGTCTGTGTGAAAAGCATACACAGAGGAAAAGGAGCAGTAGGCAGTGTGTCATGGTGCAGGCCATGGGTCAAGAGTAGAGATGTTTAGGCTTTACCCTTTGAGCGATGAGAAATTACCCCGCAGATCTTACAGACGTGCCAGTGGACATCTCTGTGCACAGGACAGATTGGAGGAGGAAGCAACCGAGGAAGAGAGAGGAGTTGGGAATCAAGGCCCTAAACGTGACAGAGTCCAAGAGAGGGGACATCGGGAGATGGACAGAGTCAAGCAGGCAGGACCCAACAGCGAGTGTGAAGGGGAGAGGCTAGTGGGGGGTGACTTGTGTGCTGGGTGACCTGGGATGATATTAGTCACAAGAGGGGCCGGAGGAGGAGGTGCTGATCTGCGGGAGAGCATGATGGTTTCTATTTGGGGGGATGCGGAGTGTGAGAGGCTGCAGCACGTGCAGCTGGGGCTGGACAGCAGACAGCCAGAGATCTGGGTCTGAAGCTTGGGAGGAAGCCGGAGAGTGAGAGAGAAGCTGGAGGCCCTGGCTTGATAGCCATTGCTGTGGAGGTGGAGGGCGTAACCCCGGGAAGGGGGGCAGAGAGATGCCGGTACCTCTCCAGGTCTCACCCAGGCTGCCAGCAGGGAGGAGGCAAGTTGAGCTCTGAGAGCGGGAGCCAGGCTGAGCAGAGAGCTAAAGGCAGTGGCATCCACCAGACTTTTGGTCTCATTGGTCAGATTCAATTGCAAAACAAAACAAAACAAAAACCAGTTCTGTAGGGACCAAAAACACATGACGGTGTCAGTCCATGCTGCCGGGGCATAGGGAGGCGAGAGAGCTGCGTGGAGGCAAAGGACAGCCGGCAGCCGCGTGGAGCTTCCCCGGGGCTGGTTAGGAGCCCCCTGCCTTGGTGGCCCGAGTTGGGAGGGAGCTGTGGGTTCACGGTTCCGGGCCGGGCTCCCCCTGCCTGCACCGGCTAGAGGGTGTTGTTGCCCGTCCCTATCGACACCGTCCTCTCCGGCACAGAACACAGAAGCACACTGAGCATGCCATCCCCGTTCCTAACTGCCTCCGAATTACTTCTGACCCAGGGTGGGGAGGAGAGAGGAGGAAACTTTAGTGCTTCCTGTTGCTTTCCAGTCCTTGATGAATTTTACTGAGGGTGGTCTTTTCACGTTGTGGCTCTTAGTGACAGGAAGCATGATGGCCATAGGACTGGCCACGGGGCTAGTTGCAAAGAAAGTCCAGGTTCCACTAGCTTTTTTAAAAGCATCTGTAATATAAGATTTACCATTTCAGCTATTTTTTAGTGTACAGTTCCGTGGTCCTGGGTCTGTCCACACTGCTATGCAACTGCCTCCTCCGCCCGTCTCCTGGACATCTTGTCTTGCCAAACGGAAACTCTGTAGACGCTGTCGCCGTTGAACACTGACTCCCTGCTCGCCCTCCCCCGAGCCCCCAGCACTCACCATTCCACTTTCTGTCTCTGTGGAGCTGGCTACTCTTAGTGCGTCCCACAAGAGGAAGCGTCTGATAGTCTCTGTTCGGTGACCGGTTCACTCACTCAGCGTCATGTCCCCAAGGTTCAACCCTGTGGAGTGTGTGTCGGAATTTCCTCCCTTTTTAAGGCTGAATGATATTCCACGTTTGTCGATTAGTGAGCCCTTGGGTTGCCTCCACCTTTTGGCTGCTGCGAACGGGGCTCTACAGATAGCCATCTGTGTCCCTGCTTTCGGTTCTGTGGGAGAGGTACCCAGAGCGTCTCGTTCCTTGTGTGGCATGGTTGCCTTCTTTCTCTATTGGGGGATTGCTCAGATCCCTTTCTAGCTCCCTGTCCTTCTCGTGCTTCTTTTGTTACCCTTCTGTGTTGGCTCCTGGGAGAGCCTTAGGTATGAATGTGGGCTGGGCTTTGTGACCGGCTGGAGAGCCATTACTAAGCCCCAGACCCATAGTTCTTGGCTCTGAAGGTCTACAGCTTGTCCCCCTAGCGCTGTCCTAGAATTTGAGCAAGGAAGACCCAAATTCTAATCTCTAATCTCTAATATGCCATAACCTTGGCAAGCTTTCTTCTCTCTCTCTCTCTCTCTCTCTGGGCCTCTGTTTCAACACCCCCACAATGAGAAGGCAGAGCTAAGTGATGCTTAGAGTTCCTTCCAGATCCCGGGGTGGGGGGGAGGGCACAGTGGTCTCCTGAGTCCAGGAACCACCCTCCTGAGGTAGGTGAGAAGAGCGCAGAGCTCCAGATTCCTACCTGGGGCAGTTTGACCCAAATCTCACCCTCCTCAAACCTTGGATGGTTAGATGTTTCCCACGGCTTCTGTACTTGCCATGTCCCGGTACACGCCACGTGGCTAGTTTTGTGAGTAAATGTAGCAGCAATTCCCCTAAGCAAAATTATATAATATATATTACCCGCCCTTTGTTGAGAGAATGGGGGAGAGGTGGAATAACTGGTTTCACCGTAGATTTTTGGCGATCTCACAAACTAATACTGGAGAGAATATTCTATGGACAAACTTTACCTGATAAAGATGGTAGTTGGTCATGGGCCAAGAAAACATTAGCCACCCCCTTTTTCCCTCACATCTAAAATGTTTTGAAGAACAGACCTTCTTCTTCTTAGCTTAAACTCAGAGCACGTCGACTGCCCCGGAACTGGAGAGGTGAATAGCCATGCATGCGATCAACGTTCAGGCCCCCGGATGGCACGTGAAAATCTGGGATTCCCTGCTCGGTTTTGGAGACTAGGAACTGATCTTCCCCTGAGCTCCCTGTCTGCCCCATCAGTGAAGCATCATGTATATGTGACTTTGTGTCTTGCTTTTCTTGTTCTCATCTGTAAAAAAGCAGTTCACCCGCTTTGTTCAAGGGTGTGGTGTTAGGCTAGACTCGACAACTAGAACCCATTTGAAAAATGCCAGTAATGTATAGCATTTTCTTCTGAGGGGATGTTTTAACCATCTTATTAAAGAAAAACCAGACTTTCTTTAAATCTGGATACTAAGTCATCAATTTTTTAATATAGAAAAATTTTTTTACTATTTAAATTGAAGAACTTACCCATGCTGATTGGGACTAGCTTTGGACAGCACAAGGTTCATAGAGGGAAATTCATATTGGATAAAACTATAAATAAATAACGAAGGGATGCCTGGGTGGTTTAGTCAGTTAAGCATCTGCCTTTGGCTCTGGTCATGATCCCAGGGTCCTGGGATCAAGTCCCGCATCGGGCTCCCTGCTCAGCGGGGCGGCTTCTTCTCGTTCTGCCCTCCACTCCCCCACTGCTTGTGTTCACTCTCTCTCTCTCTCGGACAAATAAATAAATCTTTTTAAAATTATAAGAAAATAAAATAAATTAACAGAGAAAAATAGACTAACATTAATTCTAGAACCTCACAGGTTTTCCAGCTTTCCCAAAAGTATGACCTGAGAATGACTACGGTTGCAGAGGACATTGCTCCTTTTTTGTTCCCAACAAGTGTAGCTGCTAGAAGCCTGTCAGTATTTTAATAACAAGACATCACGCCCATTTTAATAGCTTTATGTAAATTTCCGTACCCACTCTGAAGGCCATGGGGTTTCCGGACCTGTGTCTCTGGCTGATGGTACATGAATGACCCCTTTTGCTCCAGCTGCAAATAAGGCAAATTTTATGCATAGAGGAAGTCGCGATCTATGTACGTTGGTTTGGTGGGGGAGGGGGCCTATTTTTAAAATTTCTCTTTCCTGATAAAATCTTACCATCTTTGTAGTTGCTGTCATTCTAGGTAGGTAAGTGTTCTCAGGAGGTGGCTCATAATCTCCGTTTTGGGGATCAGTGGTCTGGGATGGAAGATGGGAGTGTTGTTGGAGTAGGGAAGTTTAGAATTGGGATCATCACGACAATGGG
>ML098816.1:10578-23397 GCA_003697995.1 Taxidea taxus jeffersonii
TTTTTTTTTTTTTTTAAACAAATGGTCTTTTACTTACCAATGGGCTTCTTTACAAAATCTTTTAAAGTCTCAATTTTTATTCCCATTTAAATGCAATAAGAAGGCTGGCCCTTTAAGAAGTGCAAAAGAAAATAGGTCACTGGGTTGTAAGTTTCTCAACTGATGGTCCTAGCTTCATGTTTGGGGGTCTTTTGGTCAAAATCTTCAGTGCTCCTCGGGCGTGGTAGTGTCTGTGTCGTGACGCTACCGTGGCCCCATCAGCCCGCTGTGGGTCCTGTGTGGATAAGCTGGCTCTGCAGACACCTGCCGGAGGGAGGAAACCCCAGATGACTTCTGCCAGGATCTAATTCTCCCGTGTACTCCTGGCACATTAAAGCCGCGTGTAGCAGCGTGGTTCCAGCGCCCTGGCGGGGCAAGGGTTGGCTCATTCTCTTACAAACACAGTGTAGCTGGATGCACTCATAAATGAAAAATGATCTGAGTGCTGTGGGTGGGGCCCAGAGCTCGGGAGGTGAAGCTGGAGGAGGAGAGAGAAAATCTGCTCCTAAGCTCAGTAGGGCATGGGGAGCAGGCAGGAAGTCGGAGCACGCACTGGCATGGCTCACATTTTTGTAGATAGCTACTAGCCCAGGACTTTAAAGAGCGGAATGGAGAAGGGAAATGAAGCACAACAAACTTTGGAGCCTGTGCTGGTCAAAGGGCCGAGAAGCACAGCGGGGCGCGCTCACCTCATCCGCTCAGGAGCAGGTAGGAGGGGAGACCCGAGCAGGGCAGAGAATCGCATCTTCTCTCTGAACCCAGCCTCCTTGTTTTTTTGTGGTTTTTTTTTACGCATTTGAGAAGTGAGTAGATAATATTGACATAAGAAACAGACCTCGCCTGAATTGTGCTGATATCTGCCCAAGCGAGAGTTTTTCTCACTTACTCGTTTGATGACCAAATGACGGCGACGTTCTGGGGGGTTGCTTTAAAAAACAGTCACCCAGAATCGCACAGCGGTTAGTGAAGACTGATTTTTAAATGGGCAGATGAGAAATGGACTGCAGGCAGGCCCTGTTTGGAGATAGCCAACCAGAAACTGATTTTCAGGCTTGACCGTTGCTGTGTTTTCATACTTCAGCGCCAATAAGGTGCTTGCTAATTTTTGCTGGGCTTTTGTAAGAAAGGAGGTAGATGTAGAACAGCTGGGAAATATCCAGAAATTGACTGGGATCCAGAGTGAAGCTTGAATGCACTGATGTTTTCTCCATTAAGGCAGCCTTTCTCTGCCCAGCTTCTAAGCCAGGGAATTGGAAAGTGAAGTGTGGATCCTGAGTATTTGTCATGGCGGGGGAGGGGCAGAGGGTTGGAAACTGTCACGGTGACATCTTCACACTCAGAAGTAGAAAATAAATGAGGAGGGCCAAGGGTCCCAGCCACATGCACGGAGAACTGGAAGACTGATCTGTGGCTCCCGTCGTAGCCGCGTCTCACAGCATCCTTTCCATTGCTGAAGCTTGCGAGAGAGAGGACCAGAATGGCATAAAGACCCTCTCAAGCCTGGGTTTCTAAACCATTACCAGGCCTTGCTTCTGCTAGGGGCCTGGATAATTTGACGTGGATTCCACCTGCCCCCCATGAAGTGGTCCGTGTGGTAGAACTGAGCAGACCTGGGGAATTCAGAAATGCTGTGGGTGGTCAGTGTGACAGGAGCACCCAGATCAAGAATTTACTATATCAATGGATTAGTCCAGCCTGAGTATCGGTGATCTTCGGGTTGAGCTTTTGAGAATGCCGTTAGCCACTGGGGTATGTCTGGGGGCACAGGTGTGAGAGCTGCTTCACCTCCTCGCTGGCTGTGTTCTCACCCGGAGCCCAGATCTTTCGGCTTTGCATTTTAGGCCTGGAGGGCTGGGAGATGGATGTTCTCTGCCTTCCACAGGGAAGCCCACAGCGGGGAGGGGGCGTACGGGGCATACGACACAGCCTCTCCTGTTCCCTACCACCCCCGACTCCTCTTCTTTCCGGCCCACTCTCCAGAAGTTGGGTGGGCCCCTTTTGCAGTGAATTAAGGTGAGCTGGAGGACAGACTCCTTTACAGGGTCCATCCTGGAAGCAGTCAGAGGTTAGCCAACGGTGGCCTGTGGACCCAATCCAGCCTGTCTCAGCCTGTTTTTGTGGGGCTCAGGAGCTAAATATGTATTTTGCATTTTAAAGGGTTGAAGACACCAACAAAGAAGAGTATAGGACAGGGACAGATATGGCCTGCAAAGCTTAGTGTATTTTCTCTAGGACCTCTTAGAGAAAATAGTTGCTGACCTCTGGTTTTTAACATCATTCATGACCAGAATGATCAATGGGTTGACACAGCTCAAGTCCTCCACAGCTTCCATGAGTAGTTTTGGAAACGGGTTGTCATTCATGAGTCTGTTACATGGCATTATTGCCTTCAAAAGGGTGGATCGGGATCAGGGAAGCTGGAGGATTCTCTGCAGGGTCCAATCAATGGCAAAGAAATATCAGACAAACTGTGCAATGTGGTTGGATTTTGCCCAGTCCCTTTGTTGGTGGACCGGCTGGTAAAGCCATCTACGAGACAGACCCACCATATTTGATGGTGCCCCCCCACTGGAAGGAACTGATGGGGAACAAAATACCCCACTTACTTACACAAAAATGATTCATTTCCTTGTTTCTCTTTTGTGGACGGAAGGCTGGCCAGAATTCTACAATCTGAGTTGTTTGGTATTGCCACTCGGGTGGGGGGGTGGGGGAGGAGACATTTTCTGTAATAAAAAAAGACAGTGAATTAAGTGAATGTCATGTTTTCTCATATCCAGAACAGTGTTCCTTTATTGCTCTCCAAGAAAGCCTCCTATAGGTCCACCAGCCTTTCCCCTGAACATGCAATTCTCTTCGACCCAGCACAGTATTTCATTGTTAATGTCATTTCTAATAAGGGAAGAGGAAAATCTAGTGACCTTGCTCGTGTTTAACTTGTGTCAAAACTACAGGCCTGGATGTGGAGCAGACTTCTGTAAGAAGCTCATTGTCCACTGCAGAAATACAGAAAGGTTTCTCACAAGGAGATTGTAGTTTAAGAAGAAAATCAAAACAGCCAGTATTAATTTTTTTTTTTCTCCAAGACACTTCAGCCATCTAGTATCCTGTATTTGGAAACTGGATGCTGTCAGTGGAAAAGAATGGGGGTGGGGTCCAGTTTGACAGATGAAAACCAGTGAGGAAGTGTGAAAATATGTATAGGCTGGTGTCCCATGGGAGTTCGGGGCTAGAAAACAAGATGGCGGCAATGCACTTGTCAGGCCGACTTGTCAGAGCTGGCAAGGGTGGGTCCTTTAATCTACCTTCTGAGCAAGGCAGCACCTTTGACTGTATTTAGAAAGGAGTTTGGCTCTGAATATAGAGATTAAGCAACCTGCTCTTCCTGTACGCGCTGGAATTTCTCAGACATAGTCAGAAACCTGATTTGCGTAACTGCTGACTGAGGCCTGGACTCCCCAGGCAAGGAGCAGTTAGGAAGCACAGCACGTGAGGGAATTTATTAAGCTTGCCCAAGAGGGTGTAGTGCTGTGTGGCCACATTTAATGGTGTAGGCTCTGGGGCGAAGGGTCAGCTTTGGGCTCCCAGCAGGCCACGATTAGAGGGTGAGTCACGTGTTCATCTGCGTGAGTGGCATATGTATCTAAGAGCTCTAGAGCTACCTGGTATCTCAAAGCGTGAGGGACCTTTTCATTTCTGAGCCATATGACCAAGGTGGCTCATGAGGAGACAGAAACCATCAAGTGGACAAAGTCTGATCATGAGCTAAGCTGGTGGATAAGACATGAGCTGCACTTAATTAGCCAACTCGTTTATAGCATATTGGGAGGGCAGATGTGTCCTCTGGAAGCTAGAGCATCTGCCCCCTCCTTTTGGCTATCTTAACAGGGCTGGAATATGACCTCTACTCATCAGCTTTTTCCTGAAGGTGAATAGGATAAAAGATGGAGCTAAATGTGTGCCTACGTGTGCAAAAGTATGAAAATCTGGAAGAGAGGAACAGCCAACCTGATAGAAGTTATGATTCTGAGCTAGAAAGGGAGACTTGTGATCATGTCCATGAAAGGGAATCAATAATTTCACATCTCAGTGGCTGGCAGGGATCCCATTGTGTGGCTTTGTGTTCACGTACAGGCTCTGTCCCTCTTAAGAACCTCTGTCGGCAACGCACCCAGATATCCTTCCTAGACATCTCTTGCAGTGGGGGCCAGGGACACCACATCCCTCTCACCTTGCAAGTCCTGACTGAAGCTCTGCTGTTTCCTTAGTGGCCAGGGAATAAAATGACAGCATCTCTCTTCCATTGACAAGACACCTGCTCTGCTTAGCAAAGGAGGAGGCTGAGTGTGGCCTACTAGGACACCTTCTGATGACTTTGCTCTCCCTGGTGGCCCACTCCCTTAGGTTACCATGGCTTGTTAAATCTGAGTGTGTGGGGGCATGTAGCCCCACTACACTGCTTTCCGTAGATGGCCTCAGTAGGGCATGGGGTGAGCTCAATCTCGGCTTAGATACAGGGTCCCTGTGCAATGAGTCGGGCCATGGCAGCAATGGACCCGGGCTCTAGATCTGCCTCCCTTTTTACAATCTCTTCCTGAAGAAGCAGTATAACTATATTTTACATGCACCAGAGGAACTTGGCACTTAGAAGGACCCAAAGTGACTCCTTTGGTAAAAGAGAAGCTTTACTTTATACTTTTGATAACGTTGAGGTCCGGAGGCTATCAGGTGTACCTAAAGCAAGATTTACTTGGACTATCTTCTTTGCCTAATTTCCACTCGTCTTCTTCCCCAATTAGAAGATGGAAATTGGCAAAATAGGGCAAGTCCAAGGAATGGCCAGAGTGGCCCTTGAGAAGCAGTTCAGTTAAAAGGCCTCGGTTTCAGTGGGACTCCTCAGACTGGGGGCGGGGCAAAGAATGTTTGCAGATTTCTCCCTTAAAGGGTAGATAGGTGGCCCTCTGTTTCTAGATTATATCTTCCCAAGCCTTGCCCTTTTAACAGAAGCTTAAAAATTTCTTAGAGACTCTCTTTCCTCCCCCTCCAAAAAAAAGAAGAAAATAGTCTTGCATTGAACCATTTAGAATTCCCACCCAAATCAGAACACAAATAGAAGTGCTCAAGCCAGGGAGAGGTGGGAGGGAATTCATAGGCACCATAATTGACCTTTGTTTAAATAGCGTGAATCTCTGGATTCATCGTGGTGGTCTTGGAAGAGCAACACTGTGCCCACGCCTTTTTCTCTAGTTTCTGCTCCTTCAGATAAAGTGTTCTTTGCTCCTGTGGGCTGGTTCCATCACCCAGTGGAGGGTCTATCTTCCAAGGAACCACGCCTTCGCCTTCTACTTGCCAAATTCTACCTTAGTCTTCACCTTACAACACTTCACCTAAAGTTCCCAGACATCTGCCTGTGGGGTAGAGGGCCGAATGTTGGCAATAAGCTGCGGGCTTTGGAAAACATCACAGGTATTTGATTGTAACCGATGCAAGACAGTCTTGGCAGGGGAGCAATAAAGACCTGGAGGGGAAACAGAAAAGTACCTCTAAGTGCTGCAGGGGAGAAGGTGGCAGAAATGAAGGGTACGGCTTGGGTTTGCAAAGCTAAGTCCTTTGCACAATCCTTTTTACAGGCTAGAACTTGCTTGACTTCAGCTTCTCCCTCAACTCAGTCAAAGAATGTTGGAGAACGGAATGCTGGAGCTGAGTATGTACCTGGGGGCATCTTAGTGGGTGAAGATTTTATGAAGGTCCCAGTGCCCCAACCAGAGACATTGCGTGGTGGGAATCCTGCTGTTTTCCTAATGGTGAGGCATTAGACATTCTCCTGTCTCTAACTAATTAGACATTCTTAAGGCATTTCTTATGGTAACAAAAATTCAACACTTCATCTTGAAAGTGAGTAGAGTCAGTTATTTCAAACTTTCACTGGCAGAAACATGAGTCATGGCTCCAGCATTCTAGTGGCTTAATTAATTACATTTGTTGTCATTGGGATTTCTGGGTGGACAGAGAATTGCCTCAGCTTTAGTCTTTACACTGTGGGTTCTTCATCCACTCCTCCAACAACGTCTAGGTTACTCCATAACCAGAGTGGTCTCAAAGCTAAGATCTCAAAGCCTCCAGAGAGTCCCCTTCCTAGGCCTGATGACGGTGAACAATACAGTGCTGAATTTTATAAGCAGTTTTACGGTGATACGATTGACCACGATAGACTCCTATCATCTGCAAGTTGGCCCTCAAAATCTGCGAAGTTTCTCCTGCTTTCAGCCTATTTTCTTTCTTAGAACCATATCCTAGATTACCAGCCCCTGAGCCAGGTGGATGAGGAACTAGAAAAAAGTCATGCAACTCATTCATCTCCAGGTGTTCAAAATGCAGGGTTTAGCCCTCTTTTTCAGATGAGCAAACTGAGCCCGAGACAAACTAATGCGAGTGAGCAGCGTGTGCATGGACGTTTCGGAGAAGGGCAGCAAGCAGAAATTAATCTGTGATGCTCACCTGGAGCTGGAGACATGGCTGGTTTTGAGCAAAAATCTTAATGGAAGACTGTGGCTCAAGTTTGTAGGACTCTCTCCCTTTTTGTAAACGTGGCTGAGACATGCTCACTTGAGTTGTGTTGGTTGGAGAAACGCCTCATTGTGCTGTAGCGACTTTTCTGCGAGAGCTCAAACCGGGTGTCACGTGAATTCCCCAGGGCCCATGTGCTCAGTTCCATTTTGCTTTCACGGCACTTTGGTTAGTGTAAGGGGGAAATGGCCTGCAGAGCCGGCGTAGATGCCTTGGATGTACAATTTCGAAATTCAGAGACAAATCGATGTTGGCTTTTTCTGAAAACGGATCTTATTTTGAGAACCACCGTTGACATGGCTGTGGGAAGTGTTGCTTATTCTTGGCAAGAAAACCTACCGTGAAAAGGTGCCTTGCTTACGATCCAAGAGACAGGGAGCCTGCCCCAGGCCCTCAGGCAGAGCAGGGAGAATGTTTCAAAGTCAGTAATTTGGATTAAATCCACATTTGAATGGAAGTACCTATGCAGATGGAGAAGGCAGCTTCCTGCAAAATGGGATTATTTTAGTTACTCGGTGTGATTCAGGAGCCTGGCCTGTCTGTTTCAGAAATATTTGGGACCCCAACCAAAAGGGTTCGATCGAAAGTACTCCTGAAACATCTAAATGCCCATCTTCTGGTAGGAACTCGCATCAAAGCCATCAGACAGAAGCCAAAAAGGCAAATGCAGTTGCTATCAGAGAAGGAAGTGATCGAACCAGCTGTGCTCAAGCTAAGATCAGAGAGACAGATGTGGGACATGACTTTTCTACCTCCTTTTGCCTGAGATCCTTAAGCATCTCTTACTTTTAACCTAGATTCTAGTAATAGATTTCTGTGCGATGTGAACCTGGAAGGAAGGCAAATTTAATATTTGTTGTCACTATCATTCAGATTTCGTCTTTCCTTCAGTAATGGCTGTAGGGAACAAAGCACAGTAGTGTTAGCAGTCCCCAGGCCCGGCACCAGTAGAAATGAGGCATAGTTCCATAGCAGGTATCTTCCAACATTCTGCTCATTACAACTTTGAAAATATATCAGTTAATAAACCTGTTGGTAGATTTTCTTATTTAGTGTGTTAATAAAGAAGCACAGAGACACCTGGGTGGCTCAGTGGATTAAGTGTCTGCCTTTGGCTCAGGTTGTGATCTCAGGGTCCTAGGATCAAGCCCGGCATCAGGCTCTGTGCTCAGTCGAGAGTCTTCTCCCTATCCCTCTGCCTCCGCCCACCACTCATGCTCTCTCTTTCTCTCTCAAGTAAAATCTTCTAAAAATATATAAAAAATAAAGAATGGTATATATTTAAAAATATTGAGGGTATTCTATTTCAACATAATTGGTTTTCTTTGTAATCCTAGACATTTTATGCATTTAAAGACATTATTATGAGATGTCAGAGAGGTCCACGGAAGGAAAGAAAGCCGGCCAGCTTGCCTCTCCTACAAGCCACCATTTGATATTTAGATCTTCATTTACCAGGAGAAAAATATTAACCCAGGACAGGAGGGTGTGTTCCAACCTATGAATCACCTGGGGATAAAATGCAGATTCTTAATGCAGTGAGTCAGGGTGGAGCCTAAGTTTTCTGCATTTCGTAAACTCAGGGTGGATGGCTATAGCCCATAATAATCCAGTTAAGGCCACTGTTTTCCAAACTCGCTTCTAATGATTCAAGCGCTCTTTGTTATAGGTAATAGCTTAACTATTGTACTACTTGTCTATGGGAAGAGATGTCCCAGGAGAGGGAAAGTGGGAGATTCTCATAAACTTCACCTGCTTCCAAGTGTCCTACACTCAGTCTCTGGGAGCCCAGGGTAGCTTCCAGGCTGCTGAGTGAACTTGGTGGAGGCTCAGCCTAAGAGAAAGAGCCAAGGTAAAGGGCCCAGTAGCAGGTGCATGTCTGCCACGTGTCTCTGTCATGGGAATGCTTCATCTGGGAAGCAGCGGCCCTGTGAGGGGCTGTTTCCTGAGTTCCTGGGGCTACTGTGTGCGAGCTGACCTTATGCTCTGCACTGAGGAGCATGGTGGGTGGCCTTCTTCATTCCCTAAGGGTGATTTATTATGTGTGTAATTAGATGATGCAAGTCGTGTATCTTTGTAAGATTTTCATAGATGTTTGCAAATTAGGGAAAGGTCCTTTGGCTGAGTATGAAGGGGGAAAGCTCACTGAGCCTCCATGGCCCAAGCAATTTTCTTGAATAACCCAGGGCCCCCAGTCCTGACCTGCTGTCTCCTAAATGTGCTGCTGACCTTGGTCAAACCACATATGTCCTGTAGCCTGCTGGTGGCTTCCTAGAGTGGCCACAGAGGTCTGGAAATCCAGTTTTATCCATATATCTGAGGTTATCAGCTGCTTGGAGACTGATTTGTGCTAATCACCTCCCAGGAGATTGGTGTCCGAAACTCAGTCTATTAAATCCTAGTGAAGAGAGGGGCCTCGCGGTCACCAAATATGGTCTGCCGTCTTTGTCATTTGTTCCAACCGTCTTAACCCTGTCTTCACAGGAGAGAGCTCATTGAGCCTGAGGACTTCATAGGGACTAAGTCTTAAGGAAGTTTCCAGGACCTAGATTCAGTGTTCTCTCTCATGTGGAGGGCTGAATAATCACACCAGGATACCCTCAGCTTTTGGACTCACCTTGACTAGCTTCCCTTGAGTCTACTCCTTCCCTACCCTGGTTCCAGTGTGGTAACCCACCAGCTGTTCTGGTTCAGCTTCCATATTCCCAGGCCTGCCTTCCTGAGACCACCTCTGCCCCCCAGGGCTTGGTTGTTTCACCCTCCCCATTCTTGGGTCATCTCTGAGGAAGAGTGGTGTGTGTGTGTGTGCACGCAGGGGGTGGCACAGCACAGGTGCACAACCATTACAAGGTGACACGTACTATTTCTACTCTCTCCCTTTTTTTTTAAAGATTTTATTTATTTATTTGACAGAGAGAGATCACAAGTAGGCAGAGGCGTCAGAGAGAGAGAGAGAGAGGGAAGCAGGCTCTCCGCCGAGCAGAGAGCCCGATGCGGGACTCGATCCCAGGACCCTGAGATCATGACCTGAGCCGAAGGCAGCGGCTTAACCCACTGAGCCACCCAGGCGCCCCGTCCCTTTTTTTCTTTTAACTCTTTGTTACTATTTCTACTTTCGGGGCCAATTCCCTGTAGCCCCAAGAGTGGCGACCCCAGCCTTGAGGAAACATGGATGACACCTCATGACCAGGAGACTGCTCCCTGAAAAACATGTTGGTTTATACCTGTCTCTGCAGGAAGACTCCTTATCTACCATCAACACCCTGGTTCCCAAAAGCCAGCCCATGAATCTGGCTGTGTCACAAGAGGCAGGTCATAAAATACTGACTGCTGAGCCCCGGTCTCCATTCTGAGTGAGTGTCTAGAGTCGTGCTTGTAAAACATTCTGCAGGAGTAGAGGAACCCCTCAAATGGTGGCGCCCTGTTTCAGAATGTTTTTGTGTCACAGCTGTCCTGTCAGCGATGGAGGATGATTGGAGATCTCTTTTATTTCTTACGTATTCTTCTCCTTTTTGCTTAAATCTTGTATGTAATCAATGTTGTTGTCTTACAGGGCAATCTCTTTTTTTCTTCTTTGGATAAAAGGCTCCCCAGATGATTCTTAGAATCAGTCAAGCGTGAAACCACTGCCACAGACCTGTTGTCCCAGACCCAGAGCCCTCATTTTATGGATGAGAAAGCTGAGGCTTCCGGGATGAACTGGCTGTCCCGAATGGGGGTGGGGGTGGGGGTTGCCCCCTGGGTACATGTACGTAGACCACACCCAATACAGTCTCCCTGCTCCTTGGCTAGAGCCGCTTACTCTAAGCCCCAGGCGCCTTATTTTTGGGGTATCTCCATAGAGCAACAATAACCCCCGTATGTGCAAGGTGCCAGACCACATTTCACCCAAATATTGTCCCCAGTTCTAGCACTAAAATGTCAGTGACATCAGCCATCCTGCTGCTTCCACAGCTGACAGATGGAGGCCCCCAGAATGCCCAGGGGACCCCATCTCTTCATTAGATCTCTTCAACCTACAGTGCCTCAAATTCTCCATCTATAAAATGAGGTGAATTCTGCCTGCACTACCTCCTTTATAAACTTGTTGTGCAAATCAAACAAAACAATGTATGTAAAAGGCTTTGGGAGAAAAAAATACAAAGCATTATATAATCTTAAGGTGGTCTCATCATCACTAGTATTATATTACCTGTCCCCCCTCGCCCGCCAAAGATGCTCTATTTCTGCCGAAAGGCTCCAAATAGAATCACCCCAGGTAGAATAAGTGCTTTATTCTATTATAACCCAGTGAAAGGCTTACTTTGCGGGGTGGAGAATCAGGATTCCCACAGAAATCTATCACTTCTGAATTTCCTGATTAAAGCCGCTCTAATGGCCCATTAGAGAATCATTTCACACCCTCTGCCCTTCAAAGGCCACTTTCCAGCTGTACTGAGAGCCAGGAATTGTTTGGGGAAGCAAGTTGGTACATGTAAGTCACAGGATGTTTTTCTGTCTGCACAAAGGCGGGGACTGTCTTTCATGCCTCTCCTGCTGTGCTGGGTGGTGAAAATGCTTCAAGATTTGTCATTTTGAGAATGGCAGGGTTTTTGACCTTGTGTTCCAGACTAGACTAAGAACCAGACAGATTTTAATATCTGTAAAACTGTCTGCAACTGTTCCAACAGAGAGAGATCTCTAGAATGGATTAAACTTTACTCTTCTGCCTAAGAAATAACACTGCTTGGGAATGAGGGAGCTCGGTGTGTGGTAATGTGACCTTAGTGATATTAACCACCAGCAATGTCTCCATAGATGTGCTGGAAGAAAACTTCAGGGCTTGGAGAGATAAGGTATAAAGACAAGGACAATTGAAAGGAGCGCCAGGGTGGCTTAGTCGTTAAGCATCTGCCTTTGGCTCGGTCAGTCTTGGGATGGAGCCCCGCCTTGCCTCGGGCTCCCTGCTCAGCAGGAAACCTGCTTCTCCCTCTCCCACTGCCCCTGCTTGTGTTCCCCTCTCTTGCTCTCTCCCCCTCTCTGTCAAGTGAATAAATCTAAAAAAGGAAAAGAGAAAATTGAAATAAAATATAAGAAATTAATTCTAAGAAAGGAACATGTGAGTTAATGACATTACGTAGATGGCATGTCCTTATTAGAGGGCGTTCCAACTCTGAAATTATACAACTTCATTTATACATTTATACAAATAGCCTAGGTTGGAATGGATGGAAAAGAGAGCATGAAAGAAGCCATTCTTAAATGGACCTTGATGCATAAGTAAGATATGCAGGCAGAGAGAATGGGAAGTTCCCTCCTGGAGAGTGACAGTCCAGAGTAGAGGCTAGGGGTGAAGCAGTTGTTTGTGAGAAGTCATATGCTAACAAGAAGGTGGGGAGCTGAGAGTTCACCTTATTGATGCTTATAGTTTAGTCAGATTTGGCTGAAACAGATGAGATTGAAAAGACTTTATAGTAAACCAGACAAATTGTTTAATGGTTCAACTTACTTTCATTTGCTTAGAAACCCAAATGCCCGACTCCTGAAAATAGACAATAGAATTACCTGGAAAACTTAAGAGAGAAGAAATGTGCTGGCTTCTACTCAGCCACCCCCCTAGCCCTGATTTAGTATTTTAGAACCTTGGAAGCAATTAGGGGTAGTGGTAAAGGTAGAGATCCTGATTTTTTTTTTTTAAGCTCTCCAAATGCAACCAATAATATGAGCCAGCCATGTAACTTTTAAAGAAATCATCCTCATATATGACAGAAGGGTAATGTAAAATAGCTCTTAAATACTCCCCTTTCCTGGGATGTCTGGGTGGCTCAGTCGGTTAAGCATCCACCTGCAACTCTGGTCATGATCTCAAGGTCCTGGGATCGAGCCCCACATCTGGCTCCCTAATCAGCAGGAGCCTGCTTCTTCCTCTGCCTGCCACCCTCCCTGCTTGTGGTCTGTCTGTCTCTCTGACAAATAAATAAAATCTTAAAAAAATAAGAAAAGAAAAATATCTCCTTCCCCAATTTGTGTGATCCTAACAGTTATGAGGTTGCAGGTAATAAAAACCAATTCTGACTCGTGTACGCAGAAAAGAAATTGAGAGACAAAATGTTGGGTAGCTCACAGAAGCCCACAGCAGTGTTGAGGTCTGGGCTCAAGAGAATGGGCAAGGACCAAGTGGCCAAGAACACACCCAAGGTCATGGCACAGGAACGCTCTGCTTCGGATACCACA
>RCUC01116678.1:0-49489 GCA_003697995.1 Taxidea taxus jeffersonii
CTCTCTCTCTCAGACTAAGCACTTGTAGTAAATAAAGGCTGCTGAGTCATATTCATCTCTACAGCCTCTGAATCTAGCAGAGAGCTACACAAAGTTCTCAATGGATTTTCACTGCATGTGTGAATATTTGTGTAATATCTGTGGGGTTGGTTCGTGGAGAAGAAGCAAAGAATGGTTTTCAGCGTGCGCTGCCCAAGACATTTCTTTATTCCCCTCACAAGGGAGAATAATAGGAAGAGAGAAGGAAATCAACATTTTCTGACTATTCCATGCAGGCAGGAACCTTGTCCGTGTTATGGTCCCTGCACCCCAGAATTTAGAATGGTGTCCTGACACTTGACGAGCCCCCACTGTATGCCAAGCGGCAAATGCTTCACAGGGATTAACACCCTTAATTCCTCCACCAGCTCTATAAAGTAGATGCCCCATTTTAGAGATGGGGTCACTGGTACACAGAGAGGGTAAGTCACTTGATCAGGGTCACACAGGTAATAAAAGGCAGAACCAGGTGTTGAACCCAGGCAGTCTGGCTTCAGAGCCTGCGTTCTTCCTACACTATCCTACCTCCTTTAGGAAGGACCGAAGGAATGTTCGTTGAATGAATGAATAAATGTCTGTTGCTGTACAGCTCACAGTCCCGTGTACTCTTATATTAGTGACTCCTGACACCTGCTTTTCCTTGGAGGGCTGGTACAATCATCTTCATCGCTCAGCTGCCAAAACTGCAGCTCAGAGATGTGAAGTAATCTTTCCCGGGTCACATACTTTGGAAGCAGCAAAGTCAGGACTTGCCTTCCATCCCCCTAGCATGCCTTTGGTGCCGCGCCTGACTGGAAGCCCCATAGCAGGACCCACGGGGTGCTTTATTCGCAGTGCTTGGCACACAGATGGAGGAACAGGACTCCTGGACTCTGAGATTCCAGCACCTCAAGAGGTCAGGCTGGAAATGACCATGGGTGTCGTCCACCCTACACGATGTCCCTTGAGACTGAAGATGGAGTTCTGGGTCCAGAGTGATAAGCAGCTTTTCCAAGGCCATGTAGCCCCTAAGCCAGCGTACCTGAGCCCACACAGCCCCCCTGCTCCCTTATCTCTCTCAGGTATCTCCAGGCCACCCAAGGGCCATGGCCTGGCTGGACACACACACACACACACACACACACACACACACACACACTTTTCCCTGGGGAATGGCCTTCTGTGAACTGGAAACCTAGAAGGGTGTAATGAGGAGGAAAGAGTCCAGCAGGGAGAAAATGGGTTGCTTCAGGGAAAGAATTCCAAACAGATTGAGCTGCAATGGAGCCCCTGTTATTAGTAATTGTAGTATCATGAGGATGCCTGGGAAGATGATAGTGATGACGGTGATAATAACATTCGGGGGAAGGGGGAGAAGGAGGAAGAGCATCGCTCGTCATGGCGGGCTATTGCCAAGCCTATCCGGCCGCTCACTTCCCCTCTCAGATGGAGATTTGTTCAGCCTACTCTCAAGAAGGGACAGCCCGGGTAAGGCCATAGCCTGAACACTGCATTCCTGAGCCCCGCTCAAGGGGGCCTGGCCTAGGTGAACGGCGGGGGTAGACATTCAGCCCCGCTCCCTGCACTGGGCCACATGCCCTGCCCTGGCGCTGGCTTCACTCCGAGGAGAAAGGGTGTCTTTTTCTAATTGCACAAAGACTCCATGTGGCTTAGCGGTGGCCCTGAGCTGCAGCGCACAACTACCGGGGCTGGGGGGTTGGAACGGTGCTATAGCTCATCTCTCTCCTGGTTGAGCCAGCATCCAGACACCCCATCCCCCTCCTCTGCCTTACCTGTGGAGCCAAACACCTCTGACCTGGAATTTGACTCCCATTACTGACTCTCTTGTAATTTGACCTTAGATACAACATGATGCCTTTCTGAGCCTCAGTTTCCTTATCTGGAGGATAGGGATGGCGCCCAGAGGGCCAAGTGGCACGGATCACAGGTTGAACAGAGTAGGTGATAAGAACCAAATGAAGTTTCTACCCTCTCCCTTTTCCTCTTTCCCTGGGTGCCAAATCTTGGTTCTGCTTTTGTTTGGGGCCCAAATCCCTCCCAGACACCACCCCACCCAGGAAGCAGGGGATGGAAAAGAAAATTTGGCTGCAGGACCTCCAGGGATCTGGAGTGCCAATGGAGGAAACTTTAGGTGGTCTGTCTCCTGAGCATTTGCAGCCAAGATCTCAACGTCTGGGCCATTGATGCCCTGCCTGGCTGTCTGGGAGGCTCCCATTGGGAATTGAGGAGACTGCAAGATTCCTGGGCCTTTCCCTCCCCTCTCCTCCCCCTCCCCAAGGCTGCTGAGAGGCTGGGGTGATGGATGGGGCCCTGCCTTTCCCTCACCACTGATTTGATGAGAAGAAAGAAAAGTCCACCTGAGTCTCAGATCAAAAACAGGTGAATTGCCTCGAAGTCAGGCTGGGCCCTCTCTGGGGTCTGCCAGAAGGTTGGGGCCCGAGAGGAGAAAGGGAGAATGTGATAAATTACATTGGCAGCTGCAGGTGCCACCCTCCAGCTGTGGTAGGGACGGCCAGCAGTCCCAGGTCTGCCTTTACTGCCATGAGTGTGCGCTCATCATAAGCAGTGGGAGCCACCAACGGTCTTTACCCACTTCTGCCTCCAACCCAGCCCCAGCTTTGCCATGCCCGTGGGTGAGGACACACACCTCTCCCTTCACTTTAGCTACCCAGTGCATGGCTTCACCCACATCCTCAGAGCCCCTGAATGCCCACGTCTGGGAGGCAGGAGGTCTAGGGCCCAGCCTCACCTTGCCACTGCTTTCCTGCATGTACCTGGGCAAGGCTCCGGCCCTCTTTGGACCTTGGTTTCTTTATTTATACCACAGGGAAGGGTTGGGTTCTTCTGAAACCTGAGACATAGAAGGCAGGCTGTGGGCCTTGGGTTTGTATCTCAGGGGTAGAGATCAGCAGGGAGTGGGTCCTACGTGGGGTCCACAACCGATGTTTGACTTACCTCCTCCCAGGGCCTCTTCCAGTGTGGACATTCTGCAATTGTCTGCCCCAAGACCTACCCAGGGGCCTCCAAAGGCAGTGAGCGAATATGCCAGACAGATTCCTCAGCACACTGACTTTATGGCCCATGTCCAACCCCAGCCTTCTCCCAGTGGGAGACACTGGCTGGACCCTGTCCGTCACACCAAGGGGAATGATGAAGACAAATCTGGGAAGGTGGATCTGGAAGAAGCAATGCTCAAGGCCTCCTGGGACTGAGTCATTGCTGAAAAATTAAAAAAACAAACAAACAAATAAACACTCAAGCTGGAAGAGTCCTAAGAGATCTAGTACGCATTGTCTTGGGGGGAAAGCTGAAGCCCAGGGAGCAGAGGGGAAAGGCCACACAGCCGGGAAAGGCCACACAGCCGGCAAAGGCCAGAGCTGAGACCAGGCCCCAGTATCTGGATTCTTTAAATCCACCCCTGCCCACTCCCAGAGGCGCCTTTGCTAAGTGAACTGAAGAGAGTTTCTGACCCAGAGTCTCCTCCACTCCCAGATTCCAGCAGTGACTGACTTCCCCTGCCTGACTCCCTGTGTCAGCTTGTGGAAGATCAGGGCTGGGGCCAAGGCCTACTCCCCCGGTCCAGCCTGAGGGGTCACTGGGGAGCAAAGGCAGAAGGGAGAGGAGAGAGGAAGCAGAGAAGGAAGAGGGAAGGCCAGGAAAGAAGGGAAGAGAGAAGAAGAGGGCCATTGGCGAGGAGAAGGAGGGAGTGGGAGTTGACAAGGGAGAAAGGAGAGCACAGACCCCAGAAGAGGAGATTTGAAGCAGGGGCTATGAGAAGCAAGAAGTCAGGCCAGGAAAGGAATGGATGGTGAGCAGGTAGGAGAGAGACACCTCCAAAAGAGGAAAGCTGAAGAAAGCAACAAGGAAACTGGTTCTGTGGCCAAAGGGTCTCTTCTCCCCAACTTTCATGGAGCTCCCCCAGGGGTAGTGGGGGCCAATTAAAATGAAACACCTCGTTGCTGCTGGGCCCCGGGAAGTGAGCTTCGGTATAAGAGGATTAGGGAGACTTCCAAGAGGAAATGGGAGGGTGCCAGGAGTGGGGGAGCCCAATACAAACTCCTGCTGCCCCCACCCCAAGCCCCGAGAAAGCACCCCCCTCTGAACCCGCCAGGGCCATGGAGCGCTAGTGCTCCCTTGTGGCCACAGTGCTCAGCTAGCCTGGGTGGCCCAGGACAGGCTGGAAAATTAGGTAGGAGGGGGCACCAGATTGGACTCAGGGCTCCTGAAGGAGGCAGGTATGATGGAGAACCCAGCTGTGGGTCAGTGACTGCTGGAGACCTCCAATATTTCCAAGCATCGGTAGAGACCAAAACAGTGAGCCTGGGTGTTTCCCCTCAGACTCTATTTTCCTCAAGGGGCGCTCACAGGGGTCGGTGCGAGACCCTAAGGCAGGAAAAAAACAAGGCGAGCTCATGCCTCAGAAGGCCCCCTCCCACC
Organism: Taxidea taxus jeffersonii; assembly: GCA_003697995.1. NCBI lineage: Eukaryota > Metazoa > Chordata > Mammalia > Carnivora > Mustelidae > Taxidea > Taxidea taxus. The sequence continues at coordinate 4,477 of RCUC01116678.1, forward strand.
CCAGAGGCCCAGTTTCAGTCCCTGCCATCCTGGTCTCTGCCTTTCGTCTGGGATTCTGGGTGTCTCCTGCTTCACTCCCAAGGGTCTGCATCTCTGGGGCAGGGTGCATGTGCTCAGGTCATCTTGTGCACGGTGTAGGGTGGGGACCCAAGAAGAGTCACCCCGAAGAGCACACAGCTGACTATAGAGGCCTTGCAGGGAGCTGAATGGAAAAGGCAGTCACCTGGAAGATTCTGGAACCCTAGGTTACACGGTGCTTCCCTGGCTATTTTGCTGTGCAACTTTGAGTACATCCTTGCTCTCTCTGGGCTTTAGGCTTCCCACCTGGAACCAAAAGGTCTGGACTCCAGTGATTTATAGGAGCTCATCCAGCTGTAACCCTCTGCAATGCTATGATTCCTAAGGACAGAGCTTGAAGAGGAAAGGATTCCAATGTTAGGCAGAGTTGGTATTGCATTGTGATTCTGACACAACCAGAAAGACATTGTACCCAGTCCTCAGCCGTAATTCTTCCAGTGCCCTCAGCAAATCTTCTGCCCTAGATCTGCTCAGAGAGACCCATGGGGTCCTAGTCAGGCCTGTTCGGTGGCACTGGGTGGGGGGTGCGTTCTCTCGGATAAGGGGCCAAGGGCAAGAGGCCAGCCTTTCATCAGTCCTTGCAGTACTCTTCATATGTCCCTTCAGAGCCCAGAGCCCCAGCGTGGATGGAAAGTGCAAGGTCAGCAAGATCTCGTCAGTGAGCCCAGCCCAAGGCAGGAGCCTTGGCCTGGAAATGGAGAAACCTGAGCCTGGCTCAGCTCCCCGAGAGAGGAGGGGAGGGAGTACAGGGAGGTGAAGGGCACCTCAAGGAGGCCAGCTGGCTCAGGCAGAGGAGCCCTCACCCAGCCCGGTGTGTGAAAGTCCGCTGTGATTGAGAAACAAAGCCCTGGAAAGGGGTGAGGGAGGTGGGGTCACCCATCTGGAGAAAGAAACCAGAAAGGAGGCTGCAAGTGTCTTTGAGTTTAGAGTCGGTTCGGTGCTTGAGTCTGTCTGTTAACCTCTCTGTGCCTCAGTTTCCTCATCTTTGAAATGGAGACATTAGTACCTACCTTTCAGAGCTGTTGTGAAAATTAAGTGACTTACTATTTGTAAAAATCTCTTAAATATTCCCTGGCATCTAGCGAGCGAGTGAGTGAGTGAATGTGTGTGTGTGTGTGCCTCTTTCTCTCTATTTCTATTTTCAACCCCCAGGAAATCCTGCCCTAGAGCACATCAGACCAAGAAATCCTGGAATGTTCTACCTGGAAATTTCTACTTTGAGGGTAAAAGTAATTGATCAGGTTCAAATTCCAGTCCTGGCCCTCCTCCCACACAATGGGCTACCAAAGAGTACATTTCAGCCCAGAGAGGGAAAGAGACTTGCTTGAGATCACACAGCAAATCACGGCCCAGCTGAGATTTCTTCACTGCCAGGCCTGAGCCTTGCTTTTTGTCCTGATGGGTGTCCTCTGGTGCCCATTCTTGCCAGCCCGAGCCCTGCATCTTCCCAAAAAATGAGCTCTTGATAAGCATATCAACGAGCGGACCACTCAACAAGCAGACCACGGCCCTGAGACCAGACATGAGGATACTCGTCTGTGGCTGGTCAGAGGTCCTGTCTAGCACTCAGTTTGCCTCCTCACTCCCGCGTTCCTTGGAGCCAGAGACTTTTCCAGCTGGAAGGAACCTCGTGGATCTTTTCGTCCCCAGATTCCCCTTCTATCTGCCATCTGCCATCCCCAGCCTCCATCTCTGTACCCTCCACCCTCCCCCAACCTCCCCAGACTCTGCTGCCCCCTGTAGGTATTTAACCCCAAATAACCCAGACCTTCCTTGGCCTCTCATCCCATTTCCCTGGGAGGCTGACCATGTCTGGTTGAAAAGCTTGCTTAGGCTGGTGATTGACATGGAACAAGACAACCAGGGAGACAGAGGCCTTGGTCCTGTCCAGCTCAGCAGCCCTGACCCTCCTGCCTTGCCACCGCCCTCCGGGCCGGCTGCTGGCCCAGGTGCTCTTGTCCCAGGTCCTGCTTGGAGCTGCAGACCCCAGAGAGGGTGGGATTCTGGACTGAGGCCATGGAAAAGGAGACTAGAGCACACACACACACACACACACACACACACCATCAGGCCCCAAGGAGCTCTAGGCACCTTCTCCTCCTTCCAGTCCCTCTCCCTCCCTCCCCACAGCCCAGCTTGGGCTGGGCTATTCCCTAGCGCCTGGGCTAGACCTGTTTTCAATGATTCAGGTCTATGCATTCCCACCTCACCCCTGGGAGCCAGCTCTGCACTCTTAATAGATCTTACGGTTAAGAAGTTTTTTCCTGCTACTCAGCGTTAGTGCTTAAAGTGTAGTTACACTCTGAAAATTGACCATAAAATGACACCATGGGGTCCACATTTATCCTCCAGCCACAATTCCAGACCAGCTTGGTTCAGTTTTCAGGTTGAAAAATGGCTTTTGGGGGTTCCAAACTCCACCCAAGTCCTAAATCTGCCTCGGTGCTTCCCCCCCCCCCGCCCCAGTGGTGCCTCCCTCCCCCGGGCTGGGGGAGAAGCAGGCCCTTGGACTGCTAAGGTGGCAATCCAGGCTGGCTCAGCTCAGCCCATTTCCTGCCAGAGTTGGGGGGATTAAGTGGGGGGACCACTGTAAGAGCATGAGGGACGAGACCTCGATGTAAGCAGAGATGGGCCCTGTCAACCCAGGCTCGGAGGCCTCCAGTGGGCCTCCAGGCTGCGATGAGCATTGGAATGAGTCCCCCGGCCCTTGGGCAGGACTGGGGACAGGGAGAGAGAGGGATCCCCTCTCTGCAGGGCCTCTGGGCAAGGGTGGCCCTCCATCCCTCTAACTCTGCTGCTCGACAAGATTCCTCGATGGTGTGGCCAGGGAAAGTGTCAGGGAGACCAGTCAGGTTAGGGCCAAGTAAGGCCTGGACTCAGACTCAGCCCAGTCTGGAGGTCACCCCTGTTATAAGTCAGGATGAAGAGGCCTCCGACAGACTGGATATACGGCCAAAGGCTTTAGGACGGAGCCCCTGGGGGACTGCTCCTTAGGCCCTGGGCTGTCCCTGCTAAAGCCCAGGCCCAGTACCTGTAGGAGGACCCTCTGTAGTGTTTCCCCTCCTGTTTACTCTGACAAGCTTGGTTATCTGGTTCCCAAGCCCGCAGCAAATTAGACGCAGTAAATCAAAAGGAGGGCAGAGGGGCTGCTGGGAGCAGGCACACTAAAAGTGTCAAGAAGTGAGAGCTGACGGCCTGACAGCAGGGGAGTAGGCAGCAAAACCAGTAAAATACAAAACAACCCCAAGCAGGTAGGAGAGCTCAACAATGGCAAACAAACTGGGGCCATTTCGCACAGGGGAAACAGGCCTGAGAAGATAATGACAGCCAGGGTTAATAATGATGGGGGACTTAATGACGATACCCCCAGAGCTTTAGAAAGAGCTCGATTATGCTCCGTTGAAGGAGGCAGGGAAGACAGGGAATATGTTTCCTAACACTTTCATGGAAATGAGTCACCTCTCTCTTTCTGTCTCTCTCTTTTTTTTAAGTGCACATGCACGGGAATAAAACCTCACCTCCCAGGCAAATCCTAAAGTCCAGCATGCCTCATTCCTCAAGCCCTGCCGAGCTCAAGTTGGCTGGGTTCCCCCATCCCACCAAGAACCAGTGCACTGTGGACATGCCCATTTGCTTGGGAGCTGGTCCTGAGACTAACACAGGCTCCACCACTTACTGCCTGTTGGACGCTCATGAAGCACTTGCCTCCCTGAACCTCAGCTGTTTTCATTGGTAGCATGTTCATAATAATACTTGCCTCCAGAGCCATGAGGATTAAATTGGGGAAACCAAAGCCCCCATGTCCGCCCCCCCCCCAGTGCGGAGTTGGGGCTCACTTGGTGTTTCCTCCTCCTTTAAGGTCTCTAGCCATGGGGAGCCTGGGTGGTTCAGTTGTTAAGCATCTGCCCTTGGCTCAGGTCATGATCCCAGCGTCCTGGGATTGAGCTCCATGTTGGGCTCCTTGCTCAGCAGGAAGCCTGCTTTTCCCTCTCCCACTCCCCCTGCTTGTGTTGCCTCTCTTGCTGTTTCTCTCTCTCTCTGTCAAATAAATAAATAAATAATAAATAAATAAATATATTTTATTTATTTATTTTTAAAGAAGGTCTCTGGCTAGAAGGCTGAAAATAGCAACCCAGCCTGTGGAAGGACCTCGGGGAGTGGCAGTTCAGGGGTTCCTGCTCTCAGGACTTTTGGTGGGGACACTGGAGCTCAAAGGTGATGGCTGGCTCTGGGCAGGGCTAGTGTGTGCTGAGAGGTACAGGGAGGAGGAGAAGCGGGGCCCATGAGAACAAGGGTTAAGGGCCAGGGAGCCCCCTTCGCTTCTTCCTCTTCCCTTGGTTTCCGTAGTCTTCCCTTTTAAGACCAGCTTCCCCAGCCTCTCTGATACCAGGCAAGGGCAACTTACCTGGTGCTTAAGCCAGAAATGGAGAGTAGGGGCCCACCTCCCAGGGATTAAATGACAACACATGTCATAGGAAAAGCACCCGTGGCACAAAGCAGACCTAGCCAGTGATAACATGGACCAGACAGAACCAGTATCTGCAGGCAGGCAGGTATGCCTGGCTCCTGCTGGCATGGGCACTTGTATTCCAGGGCCACACGGGACAGGGTCGCTTTGCTCAGACCCAGCTTTAAACTGCCCCCCTCCCTCGTCCTCAAAGAACACCCTCCCCTCTGTGCCATTCAGGCAGGACAGCAAAAGACAGGAAGGTTCCTGAGCGGATGGGAGATGTGTGGGTCTGTCGCACCCGGGAGACAAAGTCAACACAGGACAAGTTCTAAAAAGGTTGGGAGCTGAACTAGTCAGGTCGCAAACACAGACACATGCCATATTTTGAACTTCAGTTCTCCTGAGGAGCAAGGGCTGTGGTGGCAGACACACTTGGCTCAAATCCCAACTTGACCCCTTCTTCTATGACTCCAGGCAGGTCGCTTCTCCTCATAAGCTTTGGCTTCCTCTTTTACTTCATGGAATTTGTTGAAAAGTCTGAGTGAATAAAAGAACGTAGCATGGTATCTAGCACGCAGTACAAATTCAATAAATAGTGGATGTTTGCATGGCAGCCACTACTCTGGGTGTGATACACGGACTGACTCATTTACTCCCACGGCAACACCATGAGCCAGGCATCGTTGTTCTTTTTTTTTTTTTTAAGATTTTATTTATCTATTTGACATGGAGAGAGAGGGAGTGCATGTGCATGCGTGTGTGCACACAGGTGGGGGTCAGGGAGAGGGAGAAGCAGGCTCCCCACTGAGCAGGGAGCTTGACTTGGGACTCGATCCCAAGACCCTGGAATCATGACCTGAGCCAAAGGCAGAGGGTCACTTAATCAACAAAGCCACCCACGCGTCCCCAGCCATTGTTACTCCTTTTTTTAAAAAAAGATTTTATTTATTTATTTGACAGAGATCACAAGTAGTCAGAGAGACAGGCAGAGAGAGAGGAGGAAGCAGGCCCCGTGCAGAGCAAAGAGCCCTATGCGGGGCTTGATCCCAGGACCCTGGGATCATGACCTGAGCCGAAGGCAGAGGCTTTAACCCACTGAGCCACCCAGGCACCCTGTTATTCCTTTTTAAAAAAATATTTATTTATTTATTAGAGAGAGAGAGAAAGAAAGAGAGGGAGGGGGGAGGGTAGAGGGGGAAGGGTAGAGGGAGAAGCAGTTTCCCCGCTGAGCAGGAAGGTAGATGTGGGACTCCATCCCTGGACCCCAGGATCATTACCTGAGCCCAAAGCATATGCTTAAGAGACAGCCACCCAGGCTCCCCAGGCATTGTTATTCTTATCCTCATTTTAAAGATGCAGACACTGAACTTCTGAGGGTATGGGTGACTTTCCCTATGTCCCAGCAGCAGGAGCAGGATTCAAACCCAAGCATCATGACCCCAAAGCTTTTTCCAACTGTGCTATAGCACAGATTGAGTAGACAAACGGATGCAAAAGTACTTGGTCACCCTTGATTGCTATACTAATGTGAGAGGCAGGTGTTGTGATTTACAGATCCTGTTAGCAGCTAGTCCCTAAAGACCCCCCTGGATCCAAGGCTGCTGAGTGAGAGACACCCCCCCCCCAGGTCCATCCAGCAGGGTAGCCCTCCCTACCAGGTCTCCTGCTTGCTGGGTTTCCCCTGACCCATGTTCCTGCTGGCCTGGTCCTTTTGTGTGTGGAATTTCTCAACCAGCACCCCCCTCCACCGCCCCGGGGACCCGAGCCTGCGGAGGGTGGCTCAGCGCCCCACAGCTGCCAGGAAAGAGACATCAAAGGCGCAGTGTGAGTGAGGCAGCTCCTGCTTTGTTTCACAGCCTGTGGGTTTTGTGGTGCACAGGCAAGCAGACACACACACACACACACACACACACACACACACACACACGAGGCAGAGGAGACAGGGACTTTGGAGCTGGTGGGCTGGGTAGGAGCCAGGGAGGAGTAGTGGGGGAGGTGGAGGACAGGAAAATGTGGCAAAAGCCTGGGTGGAGGGAAGGAGGGAGGAAGGAGGGGACATTGGTGTGGGTGGCTGGCAAGGCATGCTCCCCGTGTTACATTACTTCTGGCAGGACATCAAGCTGCCAGAAGGTTGTGGGTCACCATCACCGGGTGCTTCTTTCATTTATTCATTCATTCATTCATGCGTGCCTTCATACAATCATCAAATAACTAACTATTCATTGAACCACCGAGTATGAAATAGTGGTTTAGAGAGTGAGCTCTGGAGTCAAACCGCCTGGGTCGAACCCTGGTTGTACTGTTTATTGGCTGTGTGGCCTGGGGTGAGTTACTCACTTCCTGGTACTCAATGCAGACATCTGTAAAATGGGTATAATAATAGTACTTACCTCAGTGGGTGGTTGGAAGGAGTCAATAAATTATTACATGTGAAGTTCTTAGGGCAATGCCTGGTATGTAGTAAATGCTCAATAAACATTTGTTATCCGTGTACATGTACATGAGTATGCATGTGTGCACGCACACACATACACACACGCACACACATACACAGATTACATAGCGGGCCTTGTGTTAGCCACTAGGAACACAGACATAAGACACATATAGTACCTGCCCTCGTGAAACTGACCCTTGGTCCTCAAAGGATCCTTGAGTCTTGGCTGGCAGTTTTAGAATCCTCCCAAATAATGGGGCCCAGATTTTAGCATCTGCTCCTCTCTGTTATGCTTTCCTTAGTGGGTATGGGCTATGCACTCTGGAGACCTTTCTCCATAATCCCAAAGGCACCAGCCCATAAGCTTGGCAGATGGTGTGACTAGCATGGACTTTGTCGCTAGCTGACTTCTAGAATATTTCTTCATGGCTGGAATGGTAAGAGAAGTTAGAGTTACCCAAGGAAGGGGACCAGGAAAGAAAATCTATCAACACTTCACTTCTCTCTCTCTCTCTCTCTCTCCCTTTCCACACCCCCACCCCACCCCTGGCAACTTTGACATTCTTGGGCTCCCAGGATGAGCCGATCCTCATAGGTATGCCCTCAGTGTCTCCACATGTATCCACCTGCAGATGTATGTATGAACAAGTACACATAGACATGAATTGTCATGAGTACAAAGAGAGCCAGAGAAAAAAAGGTTCATGTGAAATGAAGGCTGGGAAGGGGCACAGAGCTGAGCTGGGGCCGGGGCACTGGGGCAAGATGATGGGATCCAGCAGCCTTGGCCTCTAGGACCCAGAGAACCTGGCTACTGTCCTAACAGAGGCACAGCCCACAGAATGTCTTGTATATGAGTGTGTCCCAGAAAGCATGAGTACCTAGGAAGGGTCAGAGACATTATGATAAAATAAGATTTGATGTCAAATAAATACGGGAAATGCCAACTTAAGCTAGTGGAAGTTTTTTGTTTGGTTTGTTTCACTGCAGGACTTCTTAGAACCTTCAGGAAGCTACCATACAAGCAAATCACTGATGGGGTGTTGTGTTTGTGTGTGTCAGTCTATTGCATGTCCCAAAGAAATGTGACCTCAAAGGACTTTTTCCACAGAATGTCTCACAGTAAGTGTTCACTTTGGGGAATATAGCCTGGAGTTTTTCTTCAGGTCCTGGGCTCAGTCTTTTTCTGTTTCCCTCACGTACTAGAATCATCTTGCCCATTTTCCTTACCCTTCAGGCAGAGGGTTGAGACTTTGCACCTTGTCTCTTGCCTGCCTCAGCAGTCTGCTCTCTGCCCACCCCCTGATCTCCATGCCCACCACACACTTTCCAAATGCATCAGCGAAGGACTGGAGGGTGGCTGCCCAATTTAGACCTTTAGAACTCTCCCCAAGGCCAACCCGAGAGGCAGGGCCTCCCTTCAGAGTCTCTCAATGCCAAAGATCTGCCAGTGAGGTGGGTCAGCTGAGGTGCCGGCAAAAGGCCCACCCAGTGCTCATGGGCCTGTGCTGTTCCACATGAAGGAGTTCCTGTTCATTACCCGGCTCAGCTAACTAGGGCAGCACCAGGCCCAGGAAGACGAAGGGAGAGGGTGGTGCAAATCAGTGAGCAGCCAAATTACATGTGTGCTCTCAGCCAGCGAGGTGTTCAAGCTGATCAGCTGAGGCCTGGGGACTGGAAAGGGGGAAGTCCCTACCCTAAGGCAGCCATCTCCTTCTGTTCCTTCAGGTAGCTTGACAGAAGTAGGGTTGTCCAATTTTGTAAGTTAAAAATACAGGACACCTGGGGCACCCAGGTGGCTCAGTCATTAAGCATCTGCCTTCTCCTCATGATCCAGAGTCCTGGGATCAAGCCCTGCATCGGGCTCCCTGTTTCTTCCTCTCTTGCTCCCCTTGCTTGTGCTCTCTCTCTCTCTCTGTCAAATAAATAAATAAAAATCTTTTAAAAAATTGAATAAAAATATAGGACACCCAATTATAATCTCAGTTTTGGATACACAACACTTTTAAAACAATTTAGTACAAGTTTGTCCCACGCAATATTTGGGAGATATATATATATATATGTGTGTGTGTGTGTGTGTGTGTGTGTGTGTGTGTATACATATATATACATATATATGTATATACATATATATACACAATGAATATATACATATTCATTGTGTATCTCAAACCCAAATTTAACTGAATGCACTGTATTTCCTCTGGCAACCCTAGTCGGAGTGGTTCTAGGCTCTAGGGACCAGAGTACAGATCCAGGCTGAGACAGGGATAGAGGCTGTGAGCATGAGGACTGAGAACTGCCACCTGCCTGCCCCAGTGCAAAGGACCAGTTCTCCTTTATTTCTGAGGACTCAGTTCCCTTGTGCTTTTCAGGTGATGATGAGGCCAAGGGAAGAGGTTCCATGCCCGATGAGGGCAAGTCCTACCACTGCTCCTGGCTCCCTGGTGACCCTGTCAGTCCCTTCCCCTGTAGGGCAAGGTGGGAGGGCACCTGCCCATGCTGATTCTGCCACAGGTCTCGATTGGAAATGCCTCTGAACCGCTGGAGGAACATGGAGGGACTGTTGGTCATTGCCCACACCCCACCCCCGACCCTGCCCCGGGGAGCAGAATCAGTGATGCTAACACTGGAGATATCAACATGCAGAACATCTACTTCAAAGGGGTGGCATGCGTGTCTGCCTCACCCCTTTCTCTGTAGAGAGACTCAATCACAGTATCACTCTGCATGCTGGGGAGCAAGATGTTTTGTCACTGCAGGAGAAGGAAGCCCTGAGGGGATCTCCACTGTGTCCAAGCAGGAACTGCGCCTTCCTCCAGAAGCCCCGTCCTCTTTCCTTCCTCAGTCTGGGTGGACCCAGATGGGAGTGGTCAGCCCTGCTTCGTGTGGTTGCCTCTGTTGTCAGTGATGTCACCAGAAAGGCAGCCTGGAGAGAGCAACCAGCGTCTCTCCTACTGTCCCCCTCAGACCCCCACCTTTTGGTGTGCAGAGAGCTTAGGTTTAGACATACTGTCAGGTCAGATGTGGATTTGGGTTCTAATTCTCCTCTCTTTTTCCCCACTGAGGTCTAAATCCTGTAAGTCTTTCTTTGTGCTTCCTGAGGAAGAGAAACACATGGTCTTGGCCCAGTGGGGCTTCTCTGCTCCCAGCTGCTGGAGCCAAGCTCCCAAGCCCCAGTCCCAGATCTGCCTCCAGTCTCACTCTGGCAATGGGGTCCCTGCCAGACCCCAGCCCCAAGCCCGGGGGCCACCCTGCCCCAGACCAGGCCCTGGGCAGCCCCGGGGAGTGCTGGGCAAGCCCAAATAGGCCGCTGCACAGCGTGGGAAGGACAGTGGGGTCTCTAGCGGTGGCCCCCCAGTCGTGCTCAGGGGCTGACCTGGGCTCTAATAGGCCATCCTGTGGGAGAGAGAAGGCTGGCAGCCTTGTTTCTAAGGGCCCAGGGCCCTCCATCCCATCGCTCCGGTAACGCCCTCCTTCCCCATTCTCCAGCACCTAAGACAGCACCCACCCAATCAAATTCTTGCTGGCAATCGACTCACTGGATCCAGAGAGAAAACACAGAAGATAACTGAGGCTCGTTTCTGCACATTAGGGCTGCTTGGAACCTGATACATCATTTGGTCCAGACTCCATTCTGGAATAAGGGGGAAACTGAGGCCACAGTATAGAGACAAGGGACTTGAAAACTCATGCCAGGAACAAGGCAAACCCAGTGAGCAAGGCTTGAGAGGCCCAGTTGCACAGATGAAGGGAGCCAAGGCTCTGAGGACAACTGACTGGTCCAAGGCCACCCAGCTAGGGAGGGACGGAACCAAGATCGGAGCCCTGTGTTCTCTGACTCAAAAGTATCCACTCTTACCCCCATCAGCAGACTGTCTCTGCACACAGCGAGGTGTGCCGGGCATGACCGCAAAGTGAATCATGCCCTGCTCCCGCCAGAGGACAAGACACCCCTGCTGCCCCGTTGGTGGCTACAGCACAGCCCCCCCCCCCGACCTGCCCCCACAGTGATCTTCTCTTCCCGCTCTGAATCCTCATAGAGTTCTCCTTCCTGGTTCTACCCTCCCCTAGCCAAGAGTCTGACGCCATTCCTTAGCACTGTGGCCCTGCTATCCTTGGCCTCTGGAAGGGATCAGCCATCCCTCTCATTTGTAAAGTGCTATCACTTCAGTTGGATCACTTAGATCTTGCTCTGGGTGACTGGCATTATCTCTATTTACACTTAAAGAAACAGAAGCTCAGCCAAGGTTACATATGTGAGGCCTCAAACCCAGGTCAGCTGATGGATTCCACTCCCAGGGCTCTCTTTTCATCTCATCTCAGACACCTCAACTCCAGTCCCTGTTGGAATTCCAGGCATGAAATGAACAGGTGGCATCTCTCCAAAAGCCATTTTCCTGGTCCGAGTCCCTGACTCTGTGCTCATCAGCCTTCCCTGGGGAATCTGTCTTCCCCACTGTAACCCAAACTTACCTTTCAACTGGGGAGGGGAGAGTAGTTCTAGCATTGGATCAGACTCCCATTGATGGGGGCCTACACCCATAGGAGCCCCTCCCCATGACCCTGGGGCCACGGCTACCAGGCTGGGGCTTGGTCAGTCTTATCTAATACGATCCCTCCCTTGGTTTCCAAAAGTCCTCATCGGGGCTGACAGGGGAGCTCAAGTGGGAATTCCCAACCCTCTTCCCATCACTAGTGAGATTCAAGGCAGGGGAGGAGGGTGGACAGAGCTACGAATAGGGGAGGGGGGAAAGACAGAGAGAAAAGTGAAAAGGCAAAACCTAAGAGAGGGGGGAGGAGGAGGAAGAGGGAGAGAAAGGCAGAGACTTGATGACTGGGATAGGCAGGGCAAGCCCCTCTGTCATGTCACTGGTCCCCAAGGTAATGCAGTTGATCTGGGTATGATTCCTAGAGGAGAAGGGCTCCCTGTTACATCACTAGCACCCAGCAGAGTGCCCAGCACACAGTAGGCACTTAGCGTACGCATGCTCATTGGGAGGAATGAATGAGGGCCCATCTGTCCTCACTGGATACCCTACTCATGACCTCGCTTCCCACGAACACCAAGTCCACACCAAGAAGCTGTAGCGCTCCTCATCTGGTGCTTGGCATGGCCTGCCTGAGACTGTCATTTCTCTTTCCACATGCTTATGTCATAGATTCCTAGACTGTCAGAGCTGGCAGAGCCCGCAGACAACCTAGGCATACCCGCATGGGCCAGATGGGGGCACTGAGGCCTGGGGCTGGAAAGGCACTTGGACTGTGTCACTCAGTAGAGCTGAAAGGAGAAGGCTGGAGTTGCGCCCACCTGGGGCTCAGTGCACAACTTCCCACATCTCTGGACCTTCCCAGGAGCCCATATGCAGCCATGCTGTGGGTGAGGTCAGATGTCTTTGTTCTGAAGCAGAAGGAATGACAGCTCCCTGTCCTCACGGTCTGGTGGGCAGCCCTGGCCACCAAGGGGCACTTCTTCCAGGAGAGGACCACAGGAAAGATGGTACTCAGACTCTCCTCCCTAAATGCTGGGGGCGCTGATCAGGAGATGACCCAGTGACCTGGCCTATCCATCCTGCCTCCCTCTCCTGGCCAGCACGGGGGCCCCAGTAGGGCTGAGGCCCTGAACTTGAACTCTTGACAAACTTGGATCTTCTACTTACTCGCTGTAAGTCCCTTCACCTCTTTGAGCCTTGTCAGTAACAGAGGGACTAACTCTAATTTCTACCTCACGTGATGTGTGTGAGAATTCAGGGGGCCAACGCACATTCTGACAGGTATATGGCACATATCTGGCATATAGTGAATGCTTAATTAATGTGAGTAATCCTAGTGTCCTTCCTCACCACCCTGGTGGCTCTGCCTCCTCTCATCTTGGGGGCCTCTTACTTTGTCTCGGAGATCCACACTCCCATCAACTACCGGAGAGGCAGGCTCTGGCCCCAGGTCCTTCAGGTTCCCTTGAGCTCTCAGAGTGACTGTGGGAAGCCCCTTCACCTACCTCACTTCTCTTATCCATCAAAGGCCTTCATGTGCCTCCACATATGTCTAGGCCTCCCTGGATCCTTCCAGATTTAATACTGCATTTTTAGAACCATCTTTTCTTTTTTTTAAGATTTTATATATTTATTTGTCAGAGAGAGCGCTAGAGAGTGCACAAGTAGGGGTAACAGCAGGTAGAGGGAGAAGCAGACTCCCACTGAGCAAGGAGACTGTGAGACTCTATCCCAGGACCTTGGGATCATGATCTGAGCTGAAGGCAGATGCTTAACTGACTGAGCTATCCAGGCGTCTCTCTAGAAACCATCTTTGGGTGTTGAGCCAAGTCAGACTAGAATAGCCTAGATCCTCATGGTTGAGTTTATGTGTGTGTACATGTGTGTGTTCGTGTGCACTCCTGTGGGGAAAGCTGTGTAGTCTCATACCTTCCCCCTTTCCTCGGGCCAGCGTCTCCCTCACAGGATGAGAAGCCTGTGGCCAGTTAGATCCAGCACTAGCAGGCTGACCTGTGATCCTCAGTGAACAGCACTTAGCCCTTGGCCGCTCCTCCCAGCCTCAGGGCCTGCCTTGTTCTACCAGCTCCCACCTCTTCCCCCTCTGTCTGCATAGAGGGAGCTCTTCCTGCCCCACCCCCACCCCACAGTGTGTCACCACACATCCATATCTCCTCCAGCCAGTTCACCCACTCCTTCTGTCCTCCTTTCCCAAGGCAAAACCCTGATTACTCATTTCTATCCCTCCCCCGACCCCGTCCATCTTGGTTCCTGAGCCTTACTTTCTCCCTCTGCCTCTCTTAAACCATTTGTGAAATGAGGGTAATGGCACCTCCTACCTACCAGCTTGCCTCTGCCTCATGACACAGCAAGGATGAATGGGCTAGAACCTGTGGTTGCTGGAGGCGGCCGGCCATGCCACTGTGGCTGGCCCTTCGGGCAGAGGACTGTGGGATTGCAGAGTCCTAGAAGGGACTCAGAGGCAAGAAAGGTGAACTACTCTGGGAATCCAGAGTCCCCTCCATGGGGTTCCCACCGAGGAGCTCTCCAGGGACACTGGGCTCCTTCTGCCCTTCTGAACTGCTCCCACAGAGAGAAAATGGGGCCATCTCCCAGGTGGGTGTTCTGTGGTAGAGGCTGGGGGTAATGTGCAAGAAAGGCTTGGGTACAGGAGATACAACTTGGTTTCCTGGAGGACCAGGGCGCACTGTCCTAGTCCCTAGTCCCCACATTGCTCTCCAACTGTAATTTTGCAAATAAAGCCATTTCTGAGGGAGCCCCTGGGCCCGGGGCTGGGGTGGGGCCAGGGCCCACAGCCAGCCAGGTGGCTCCCATTAGGTGCTGGCCAGCCCAGGACAACAGAGCCATTAATCTCAAGGTTTATGGGGCAGTCCCGCTCGCCAAGGCACAAGGGCTCAAAAAGCAAACTGGAGTTTCCAAACTCCCGCACCGGTTTTCCTTGCTTTTTGTCCTGCTTCCCACTCCCGGCCTTTCTCTTTCATTCCTTGTTTCTGTACACCACCAGCCAAGCCCCCCTCGCCCCTCCCAATCCTCACATGTTCTTCCTGCTCTTTCTGCTGGGCCTCTAGGCAACTCATTGTCCTGGTGCCTCCTTGGCTCCTTACTCTCCATCTTTCTCCTTCTTGGCCTCCCTTCCCTTCCCTCAGCCTTTCTTCACAGATAGATCTTCTGGGTAGGGAGCTTTGGTAGCTGCAATGTGGGACCCCACCCTTGCCCTATGTTCTTGCTCTGGCCCTCTCTGCACAACCACCTCCACCCCCCACCTTCTCCCAAGCGTCACTCATTCTCTTTTTTTTCCCTGCTCTTGTCTCTCCTGGCTGGTTGCCTCTTCCTCCTGGGCAGCAGTAGGGGCTGAGATGGGCAATGTGGGGAGCAGATGTGGGACACCCTGCCCCCTTCCACTCCCCACCTGGCAGATGTGGCTCACTGGGGTAGATGAGCGGTGTCATGAGCCCTCCTGGGCTGGGCCTGCCAAGTGCACGCATTCCTACCCTGCCCAGCTACTCAGGCTTCAGGCTTCAGCAGGCTTTTGACTGACAACAGGAAAGAAAGTCACCCCACTGTGCCAGACAGCGCCAGGCCAGATCTCTGCCAGCAGCTTGGCACTCAGATAAGGAGATAGGGGCCCAGAGGGGCTACGGGACTCCCCTAAGGCAGAAACATCCATCATTCCTGTGCTAAAGGACTCTCCTGTCACTGTCCTACCCCAGGGTCTAGGCTCTCTCTCTTTATCCCGCAGTACTCTTTACGGTGCCCCACTGGCGAGGCAGACTGCTCAGATAAAGCCAGTCACCGGGGCCACCTGGGGTCTTAACCATTGCCGCAGGACCCCTCCTCCACAGTTTTCCCTGTTGTACCCCTATCAGATGCTTCCAGGGCAAGCCAGGCCCTTTGGGGTCACGGTTGCCCCTGCTCTAGTCCCAGGACAAAGCTGTGCACCCTCCTGCCTATTTTTTCCTGGATCAGTGAGCTCCTTGGGCTCTAGGCCTCTATCTCCTTATCGCCATCTGCCCAAGTTTTTGAAAGATGCTGCTTAAGGAGATGGTGTTGGGGACTGGGGAACCACCTGTGTTGTGGGCTTTGGGGTGCCCTTGTCAGGCACCTGCTGAGTTGCCACAGGGAAAGAGATTTCATTTTGTACTGAGTCACAGTCCCTTTGGAGATCAAAGTCTGTTATCTGCATATCAGGGCTTGTTGCCCTAAACCCTCCCAGGGCTCAGAACGAGGCCTAGGGTGCAGTGTGATCCTAGGAGCTTGGAAGGTAGCTTTGACGTCCTTCGATGGCTCCCCGGCTCTGGAGGGACTTAGGGCTGTGGCCAATGGCTTTCCTTCTTCGAGTCGAGGCAGAAGGTGCCCGATAGGGAAAACAGTTCAAAGGAAAGAAAGAGAAGATGCTATTCTTGGGCCACAGTGGGGTGTGGAGTATGGGGGGAGAGCTGGGGAAAGACCTGGGGGTCAAGTTGCCAGGAAGAAGCCGGTTTAGGGCTGGTATGTTGGGTGGGGGAAGGTTCCTCCCCAGCGTTTTTGCCCTCGAGTACTTACTTGTAGGCCACCACCTCCTTTCCTTGTTATGCCAGCCTTGTAGACAAGGAAAAGGCGGCGAAGGACTAGAAGGAGGCAGTCATTTGCCCAAAGTCACAGAGCTAGCTCTGCAGGCCCCCTCCCACCCCCACAGTGAGCTTCATGACTTAGTGAGGCGGCTGCCTCGGAGGGAAGACCTTCTGAGGGAGAGAAGGAAGAAAGTAGGAAAAACCCAGGAACCTGTCTCAGGAAGGGAATGGCGGAGAGCAAAGCAGGAGGTCAACACCTTCTCTGAAACTGTCCATTGTGGGCAAGGTAGAACCGCAGTCAACGTGGAAGTTCTGGGCCTTGGTTAAATGCTCTGGGTGAGAGTTGCCGCTATCTTCTCCCAATACCCCTGAGGGAGTCTATGTGAAGGACACCTCAGGAGTGCAGAGAACACACTGCAAATGCAGTGCCCAATGTGACACCCTTCCCTCCTACCCAGAACCTACTATCTAGGTATTCCCAGGCCAGGCTAGCGCTCTCCCCTTCCACAGCTCCCTCTTGAGCCCACGTGGCCATCATCACTCCCATCAAGGCAGGCAGCCTCTTCCCTGGTCTTACCAATTCTGCTACTGACCCCTACAAATAATTCACCTAGCTGCCAGAGGGGTGGTGCAAAAATGTAAATCAGGGGGTGCCTGGGTGGCTCAGTCAGTTGAGCTTCTGCCTTCTGCTCCGGTCATGATTCTGGGGTCCTGGGATGGAGCCCTGCATTGGGCTTCCTGCTCAGCAGGAAGCCTGCTGCTCCCTCTCTCTTTGTCCCCTCCCCCAGCTTGTGCCTTCTCTCCCTCCCTCTCTCTCTCTCTCTCAAATAAATAAATAAAATCTTTTTTTAGAAAAAGAAGTAAATTGGATGGTGCCACACCCCCACTCAACACCTGTTGCTGGCTTCTCCTGCCCTTACAATAAAGCTAGGCTCTTTACACAACCCTCAACGTGCTCCACCGTCTGGTTGTCCAGTGCCCTCTCGGCCACCCAGCCATCCAGTGCTGCCCCAAGCATCTCCTGCTTCCTCCACACTGATTCTGTTATCCTTTGCCCCAAACACTTCTAATCTCCCTGTCTCTGCTGGTGGCTGTCCCTCCCCCTGAACACCTTGCCTTCTACCCACCTCTCCCCCGGTCTGTGAAGCTCAGGAAAATGGGCACTCTCATTCTGGAAGGGGAGGATGGCACCAGTGCCCTGCCAATCCTTTAAGCCCAGCGGAGGGAGTCTTTTGAGGCAGGTGATGGCAGAGAATTTAGGGGGTGAGGGGATAACAGAATGAAGATAATTTAGGACTTAGTTTAGAGCCTCTATCAAGCAAGAGGGCTAGCAAGATGGGCGTCTGAAGGACAGAAGGCCACTAACGTCCCTCAGCCCCTGTTCTATGTCAAGCACTCCAGCTTGTCATCAGGGAGTGTGTTCTGCCATTTCACAGACAAGAAACTGAGGTGCAGAAAAAAAATGTAGTGAATCGCCCCGGGGCTCGAGGCTGAGCCTAGCTGCCAGTGCAGGTCTGTGGGACTTTTTCCATGCCTGGGGCTCCAGGGCCCGAACTACTCTGGAATTACTGAATTGCAATTGAGGGCGTGGGGGGGGGGCACTGCACCCTTCCTCTCTGACTGAGGCCTTTTGTCATTTACACTTTGATGGCAGCCTATTCTCACCAGCAGCTTCCCAGCCTGCACATTTGCATTTGGATCCTTTCATCTGATCTCTTGGAATTAAAGGCTTTGTCTCCTGTTAAAAGAATTCGAGGCCCTTCAGAGCCTGAAGGAGGAGGGGAGGGGGCTGCAGCCCCCAAAGGCCTTCCTTCCCACTGCGCACCGGGCTGGAACCCTCTCTGTGGGCTCGAGCAGGTGAGGCAGCATGGGCCCCAAAGGCCTTGGTTGGATGGATCAAGAGGACCACCTCTGGGGCCCCTGCTCCAGGCTTCAACGGACACCTTTCCCTGCCTATCCATGGCAGGCCAGAACGCAGTCGGGCCAGTGGGTCAAGCAAGGGAGAGAAAGCCAGCCGAGGCGGCATTGGAAATCTGGTTCTGATGGCTTGTTAGCTGTGTTGTTCTTGGGCAGGTCGGCCTCCTCACCTCTGAGCCTCAGTTTCTCATCTACAAAATGGAAGCAAGGGAGTCTCTAATGGATGGGTCCCACCTGCCCCAAGGCTGTGGAAAGTGTTCTGTATTAAGAGTCAGGGAAAGAGAATGAAATTCCAGATGTGTCCCTCTGTCCTTTGGGCAAGAGCTCTCTCCTATGTGAACTTCAGCCTCCCCCTTGTAAAACGGGCTGTTTGGTTTGAAGGGCTCACCTCCAACTCTGGGATTTTTTGGGATGCTGAGCCTCCAGAGCCCATTAGCCTGCCCCCTCCCCCTTGCCCTGACCCCAGCCTGGACTTGGTCCCCTGCCCTGTCATTATATTTTCATCCTTGTTCCCCAGGCCACCCTGGCTGCACAAGAGACTCATTTAGGAAGAATTACAAAAATACCAAGATCAATCCCCAGATATTCTGATTTCACTGTGTTGGGGTGGAGCCAGGGCCAAGTTTTGAAAAGCTCCCCAGGTGATTCAAATGTACCACAGGGCTGAGAACCACCAGGCCATGCTGTCCGGCATCTTAGATACAGACCACTCAAAGGTAGATATTGGGAGCCTGGGCCTTGGTTTCTGGCCTTTCCCCACAGGGACCAAGGGCAAGTGACCTGCCCTCATTGGGCCTTGGTTGTCTCAGGTTTAGAAGTTAGGTGAGGGATTCAATGAGATAATGCATGTAAAGGCCCTCCTCCTCACCCCCAGCCTTTAGAGCAGGATGGTCTGTAAGGTCAGATTTTCCCTTTTCAGTGGCTCCTTACCAGTAAGAAGGTTAATGAAGCAGACATTACACGTGGGTAGACTGAGGCCCCAAGAGAGGGAAGTGACTGGTCCAAGGTCATACCGCTGAGGGATCTTTACAGTTCCCTCTAGAAGAGTGGGAGGTGGTAGAGTCCATTAAGCATGCAGCCTCTGGAGCCAGACTGCCTTGGGTTCAAATTCTAGCTCTATCATTTCATCAGGTAAACTTGAGCAACTTACTTTTCTGTCCTTCAGTTTCCTCATCATTAAATGGATACAGTAAAACTAGCCCCCCTCATGGGCACTCATTAAGCCAGTTCCCCTGTCTATGTCCCCAGCCACCTCCTATGGTGTATGTCAGGAAGCAGAGGCCCAGAATAGGAGAGACTCCTCCAAGATCACGCAATGAGCTTCCGGCAGAGCGTAGCCAAAACTGGGGTCACCTGGGTGTCCTCCCAAAGGCCACACACTGCCACTGTTCTTGTAGCTCATGTAGCCCTCTTTGATCACAAAGAACATTAAAAACTTGGATGGCCAGGTCATTGGCAATTTTCTGTCTCCTGGTGTTTGAGGGGGAAGAGCAGAAAAGAATCGTTCTCTCCACGCGCTCCTATTTCCATTTTTCCCCGTACTCTGTGCATTCTCTCAAGCTGGCTCTCACTTGCTCTGTTGCCTCTCTCCCCTTCCATTTTCTCCCTCTTCAGTTCCCTCTGGTAACTCAAAACCATCAAAATGGATTTAAATAAACCTCTCCTCTCCAATAGTCTTCTTCAAGGGGGAGAGCATGGAAAGTTCAGCCTGAAGGGAGAATTTCTCTGATGATTTATAGTGAGGGCTGAATGGTGGGAGGGAGTGTGGGGGGTGCAAAGCTTTGATATGGGGGACACAAACTGAGGAGAAGGATGCTGCTGGCCAGGGATCCATGGAGAGGGGTTGGGGGGCCTATGAATGGGGACCCAGAGGAGTCAAAACCTGGAGAGTCACAGACAGCCAAGCTTGAGAGGCCCAGAATCCCCATCAAACCCAGTTCAGCTCCTGTCCCTCCTCAGAAACACACACACACACACACACACACACACACACACACACACACCAGATGGGGATGGACTTTCCAAGGGGTTCAGGAAGTGAAAGATCTGGTTAAATGGCCAAAGTGTCAGCTGGTGAGGGAATACTTTAACCCCCTGGCTCTAGTCAGTAATGTGACATACGTGGGTTTATCATTTACCTGCAAAATTGCATCTTACGCATCTACGGTCCCCAAGCACCGTGAAAGGCCAAGTAAAGAAAAGGAATAATAATGCCAGCAGCCAACCACCTCTCAGCTCTTGCCCTGTGCCAGGCACTGTTTTAGTTGTTTTGTACACCTGGATTCACCAGATATCGCAGCAAGCTGAGGAAGTTGGTGAGATTAACACCCTTATCTTATAGATGGGGAAAACAACACCCAGACGGGCTAAATAACTTGCTGGAGGTCATACAGCAAGCAAGTGACAGAAATGGGCTTAAATTTAGCAGTTTGGCTCTGAAGCCCACAAACTTAAAGAGCCTGCCACGTGGTGATGAACCAAAAGGTCCCTTCCCTCAGAGCTAAGGGTCTTGGAAGAGAAGCCCTTCCAACATTTAAAAAAAAAAAGTACAATTTCAGGGCAGCAAATGAGGCCAGATACATCACTCTGGAAGTAAGGAAACTGCATTCCAATTCTGAGCTGTGTGACCTCTGATGAGCTGGGAGGGACCCTTCCTCACAGGCTTGTTGGGTGAGCCATGAATGTGCAAGTGTCTGGGAACCCATACAGAGCTGGGGGAGGGGGTCTTAGCAGTAGCTTCTTCAGTCTGTTTGCTTACCATCCCCGTGTTGGGTTCCCCACCCTCCAGTATATACACTGTGCACTTACCTCAACGGGAACTTCTGCTCCCTGAGCCAACTCAGCCCCTGACAATCCTGCTGCACTCCGAGAAACACCTTTACTTGTAGACACACGTGCACTTCTCCCTGCAAATGCATGTACTCTCCTTGTCCGATTGCATAGCCCTCCTTGCCCACATGCGCCTGTCCCTATGCACACAACCCCTCCCTTGAAACCCTGGCTGCGGAAGCCTTGCCTGCAGGGCTTGGAACTGTAAATTCTTCATGCAACCTGTGGTTCTGTCACCCCGGGGGCTGCAAGCCGGTGGGCATTCACGGAGGGGCTGGGCCCAGAGACGGGTGGTGTAGGGTACATAGTACGGTGTAGAAGATGCTGGTCAGGAAGACAGCAGGGGCTGGTCAGGGCCGGCCTCTTAAGCAATCCGTTTAGCCCTGAAGCTAAGGAGCCCATTAGCAGCAGCTTCTCATTTCAGGTTTCCCAGCATGCCATGGCCTGCAGACTGCACACTGTTTATTTGGAGAAGCCGAGAAAAATTGTTTGTATAATTAGAGCGGGGCCAAGGGCTGCCCTTGAAGGGGTTCTCCACAGGGGACCTAGGCTTGTAGCAGACGCCAGCTCTGAGGCCCCACCACCCACCTGAGGAGTGCCCGGCTGGGGCCCAAGAACAACAGAGCCCTGGGGGCTGGCTGGGCTACAGGGCTTCCACAGTGGTCTCTTGGCTCCCTCTCTTGGTAGTAACTGGTGGGACAGACCACCACTGTTCTACCACGGCCCACCCAAGACCAGGCCAAGAGGAGAGGGGGCCAAGGCAGCAGGAAGTCAGTGCGGGGTGTGAAGAACCCAGGCTTTGGATTCAGACCTTTGCTTCACTGAGCCTCTGTGGGCCTCAGTTTCCTCATCCGGAAAATGGGGACGATAATATTCCAGTTAGAGCACGGGGCTGGGAGGAGGAACAGGCTCCATGTCTAGCAAGGTGCCGCAGCATCCCATAGATGCCTTCTTTGCCACCCTACTTCCTTGTTCCCTCTTTTTTTAAGATATTTTATTTATTTGGGGTGCCTGGTGGCTCAGTGGGTTAAAGCCTCTGCCTTCGGCTCAGGTCATGGTCTCAGGGTCCTGGGATCAAGGCATGCATCGCATCGGGCTCTCTGCTCAGCGGGGAGCCTGCTTCCCTCTCTCTGCCTGCCTCTCTGCCTACTTGTGATCTGTCTTCAAATAAATAAATAAAATCTTAAAAAAATATTCTATTTAGTTGACAGAGAGAGAGAGAGAGAGAGAGACACCAAGAGAGGGAACACAAGCAGGGGAAGCGGAAGAGGAAGAAGCAGGCTTCCCACCGAGCAGGGAGCCCGATCCCAGGCACTGGATCCCAGAACCTTGGGGATCATGACCTGAGCTGAAGGCAAATGCTTAATTACTGAGCCACCCAGACACCCTTCCTTGTTATTTCTTGATCCAGATAATTGCCTTCTGAAGAATCAGCTATAATTCGGCCCACCTCTGAGTGTTCAACAATCTCTAGCAATCATAGTACCATGGAGTCCCAGGGTAGGAGAGTCCAGACAGTTTGCTTTCCTTCTCTCTCAAGGCAGCCTGTCCTCTATCCTGTGGCCTTTGATTGTCAGAAATTCTGACTGGATCTAAATTTGTCCTCCTGAGGCAATTCCTCCCCTTCATCCTCCCTCATCCTCATACACAGGTGTGAGTTCTACTCCAAGCCACACCTCTGGGTAGGCTACTCTTACCACAAGTCCTAGAGCTGTGAGCCAGGGACCCCTGGTAGGGGCAGATCCCCACCTAACGAAGATTTCCCACTGGGGCCTGACGCTTCAGGCGAGCCTGAACACCCCCTTCTCTGGCCCAGCCTCAGCGCGGCACTGTCTCCCTTCTCACCAGTGCTGTTGTCCTGAAGTCCTGATCGCCCTCTGGGAGGTCTCCCTCCCTGGCTCTGCCTGGCAGGGGGGTAAGGAGCAGTTACCTTCCAAACTCCACAGTGGGGGATGAGGTTTCCATTCGGGCCTTACTTTTGTCATCTGTGAAATGGGGGGTGGGACTAGAAAAACTCCAAAACATTCCGTCCTCTTAGTGAAGGCTCACAAATAGCCTCCCGAGGTGCATAGGGCAGGGAAGAAATTGGGTCCCCATGTCACAAGGCAGGAAGGGGCAGAGCCAGGATACCAGCCCAGCTTAGTTGAACTTCAAACCTCCCATTAGCCCAAGAGAGTCACACACAAAACAGAGGAAATGCAGGAGAGTTAATCCTCTGGCTGAAGGGAAGCATCCTTCACTCATTCATTTAACCATCTATTTCTTCTTTCCATTTGTTTGTTTTTGACTGACATATTCCAGATATGCACAATGGTCTCAAGAATAACATAACAGGAGCTTCTGGGTGGCTCAGTGGGTTAAGTGGGTGGCTTTGAAGTAAAAAAAGAGTCACATTGGTGACTGACATTTGATTTTATAATGAGCATTTTCACTCTAAAAAGTTTGCTTTTAGGGGCACCTGGGTGGCTCAGTGGGTTAAGCCTCTGCCTTCAGCTCAGGTCATGATCTCAGGGTCCTGGAACCGAGCCCCGCATCCGGCTCTCTGCTCGGCAGGGAACCTGCTTCCCCCTCTCTCTGCCTGCCTCTCTGCCTACTTGTGATCTCTCTTTGTGTCAAATAAATAAATAAAATCTTAAAAAAAAGAATAACATAACAAACCCCATTCAGCTTCAGAAAAAAAATATCACAGATATCATCAGAGCTCTCTGTGTACCCTATTTATTTATTTGGGAGAGGGAGAATGAGCAGGGAGAGGGACAGAGGGAGAGGGAGAAGCAGGCTCCCCACTGAGCAGGGAGCCCAACGAGGACACAGGGCTCAGTCCTCGGACCCCAGGATCGTGACCTGAGCCAAAGGCAGATGTTTAACCCACTGAGCCACCAGGCACCCCCCTATTCTCAGACTTAACCCTCTCCGCAGCAGCCACTCCCCTGATGTCAATGTGTTGAAAACTTTGCACTAGGGGCCTTCTGTGTATGCTTAGCGACTGGCTTTCTGACTCCACATCATGTCTGTGTCTGGGTTAACACAGCTTTATTCATTTTCACTGCTATGTGGTATTCCATTGTATAGATAAACTACAACTTATTTATCTTTTCTCCTGATAATGAACATTTAGGTAGTGTCACACATTTTATTTATTATAATGAAGAGTTCTGCTATGAGTGTCCTTGCACATGTCTCCCTGTGACATGCATGTGAGCATTTCTCCCAGGTCTGTGGGGTCTATGGGTGTGTGTTCATCTTCATTCACCCTTATAGATGTTGATAAGTTGCTTAGGACAAATGTTTAGTGAGTGCTTAGGAGCCATCTTCCTTAAAGTGACAAGCAAGGGGGGAGGGGGTGGCAGGAAGGGGGCAAGTGCAGTTAGTACTCAGGGAGCTGTGAGTAGCCAGTTACCAAGAATTTGGGGATAACTCTATGGGAGGAGCTTTCGGGTGGTTTATGGATTCCTTCTACCTTGGTAGACATGGTGGGTGGGGGAGGGGGGAGAACACTTCCTCCTAGCCAGGTTTTTATGGGTGCAATCATGAGATGTGGGGACTGGCAGTCAACAAGCCCCGGTATTGGCCCTAGTTCCACTTCATACTCACTGTGTGACTTTGGCTGGGTGCCTTCCCCTCTCCAGGCCTCAGTTTCTCAGTACATGAGATGGGGAGGCAAGATGATTCCCCAATCCTTATCACCTACAGTCAAATTTTCGGGTTGGAAGAAGCAATGTATCCCATTACCCCTAGAGCCTTGATTTGTTCCTTTTCAACACAGGCTTGCTGATCCCTACTGGGCCGGCCTCCAAAGGCTGCCAGGAGTGTGCTAGAAGGGTTATCCTTTTGAGCTGCTGGTCTCCTTTAGGTGAAGTCCTGTCGGAAGGCAGAGGGATGACAGAGATGGCTCCCTGAGTCCCCTTCTGACTTCTAGCTTTGGCTTCTCTCCTCCTTCCATTTCTGCTGGGCCTCTTTTCCAGATCCCGCTCCTACTCCATGTCAGCCATCTCCACACACAAGGTATAAATATAAAAAATAAATAAACTCACAGTGAGCCCCAGAACTGGAGCAAATTGCTGGCAAGCCCTGGCTGCTCACTCATTAGCATGTATAGTGGCCATGCAACTGGGCATATCAGAGAGAAACACATTTTACTGCAGGATCGAGCTATCAGCATGGGCTGGGCTGGGGAGGGATGCAGAGGGAGGGAGACCCAAAGGTGGTGCTTTAGCCAGACCCAGGGAGCCCAAGAGCTCCCTGGCTTCAGGGAGGAAGGCCCCAGGCCTCCTCAATTAGGCTGCTGTTTCCCATCTATGCTCCCCAAACCCGGGTAGGGGGCTCCCCTCAGTAAGCTAGAACCTGGGTACCAAGTGAAGAGAATGGAGAAGGTGGGGGAAGCAGAACCATAGGGATGAGCATCATAGAGGCCCAGGCTCCAGGGTTGGCCGGGCGACCTTGGGCAAGTTCATTCATCATTCCAGGCTCTCTGCTCTCTACTCATTAGGGCACCAATGCCATCATGAAGACCCTAACCTCATGTCATCTTCTAACCCTAATTACCCACCAAAGGTCTTGCCTCCTAATACCATCCCATTAGGGGTTAGGGTTTCAACATATGAATTCTGGGGGCAGGGGTGGGGGGATGCAAACATTTGGCTCACTGTAAACTCTAGGCAAGCTACTTCACCTCTCTCTTTCTCCAACTAAAAAAATAACACTAAGAGCAAAAAGTTATTGTGGAGAGCAAAGGAGCTAAGGTGTAGTGCATTAGAAGCACTCAGGAATTGGGACCTGTGGTTACCAAGCACCCTCAGGTTTCTCCCTCCTCCCACCTACCCCTACTGAGGGTCCTCTCCCCTGCACCACCAGCTTGCAATTTCTCTGGTTTCTCTCCAGGTGGAGAGAGAGGGAGAGAGAAGGCAGCTGAAGAGGGTCCAGCCTCTGGGGTCACTTCCTGTGCAGCTGCCATGCTTGGCATGCAGGAACACCTGTGCCCATTCTCCCCCCCGCCCCCATCTTACTAGCCGAGGCTCCTGAATAATTCAGAATACCTCTTTGACTGGATGGGTACTCTGGACGAGTGGTGTGGCATCTTGCCTAAACTCTGCTTTAGCCACATGAGAGATCAGCCTGGGGAAGGCAGAATGGCACAGGGTAGGGAATAAGGTAGGGATGCCCAAGGGTGGAAGGAAGGATCAAGGAGTACAGACAGCTTCATGGAAACCTTAGGGTCCTTATCCCCCTAAATGCTGATCTCCAACTTGGGAAACTAATAATGCAGACTTGGGAAGAGCTCAGAGCCTGTTTCTTTAGCCAATTTCTCTGTCTCTCCACCTGTGAAGTGCACATGAAGTCCCTATATCATAGGGTCGGTGTAAGCAGAAAAGGAAGCTGATGGATGAGAAAGCAATTTGTCTTTTTTTTTTTTTTTAAGATTTTTTTTATTTGTCAGAGAGAAAAACAGAGAGAGAGAGCGCACCCGCACGAACAGGGGGAGTGGCAGGCAGCGGGAGAGGGAGAAACAGGCTCCCCACCAAGCAGGGAGCCTGACTTGGAACTCAATCCCAAGACCCTGGGATCATGCCCAGAGCCAAAGGCAGACGCTTAACTGACTGAGCCATCTAGGCATTCCGAAAGGATTTTTTTTCCCCCAAACTAACCGTGCCCCAGAGGTAAGCCTTATTATTGCATCTGGGCCTCTGTTTTGCCAATCTGGAAAATGGACATGAGAATGTCTGTCTTCTGGGGTTGTTTTGAGGATTAAGCAAGATGTCCTCTGGCTTTCTCAAGCTGTTCCCTGTGCACAGGACATCACCTTCCCACCCTCAGTCCCCCTTGCCTGCCTAATTCATGCTCTTTCATCAGGATGGTCCCAAAGGTTCCCTCTTCTGAGAAACCTCCCCACTTCCTCCCTGCCCCTTCAAGGGTGGCTTGGGCACCCAGTCCCCTGGATTCTTGGGACTCCAGTCCTGGCTCTGACTCCCTTACCATCCTGGCCTGTTTCAGGGTCTGTCTCTCCACTAGGCAGCGAGCTCGCGCTCTTGTTCCTCATTTCCCTCTGACCAGCATGGGGCTTGGCAATGAGTTTGTGCTCAGTAAATGTTTGCAGAATGAGTGAAAGCGCCTGTAAACACCAACATATTGTCCAGATATAAGGGGTTATTAGAGGGGCAACCCTTTGAAACCCAGGATTTTTCCTATCATCATTGACATCATTGTGGAGCTGGATTTTTTTTTTTTTACAACCCTGGGACCTCTCTTCATCTTAAGACTTTGGGACCTTTGTGCCCTGGGACCTGGGCAGTGGGGCCCAGGATGATACTGGGGCTGGCAGGGTGGGTGGGAGGCACCTAGTGGATTCCAGGGCCAGCTGGGGCAGTCTCTGCGCTTGCTCCAACCTGTCTCCTGGGCCTCTGGCCTGCTGTTCTGCCCTGCTGAGCCCACTGCATTCAGTCGCAGACACCTCATTATCGCAGTGATGCAGCCAAGCTGGAGGCAGTTCAGAGAAGAGCAGGGGGAACGATGTGGGGTGGAGAGGGCCTGGCGCTGGTGCTGGCGGCAGTCGGGTGGGAGGGGGAGGGCACAGTCCCTGGTGAGGCTGAGGCGCTTGGCTCAGTGGGGCCCAGCAGGGAACCTGAGAAGAAAAGCATCTGCGAGCCAGGGTCTGGAGAAGCGCCTCCCAGCAAGGGAAGGAATGAGCTAGAATGGAGGGGCACTTGGAACGAAAGGGGCTCCTCCACCATGGGCTGGGGACCCAGGCACGAGGCAGCACAGGACCCTTGCCATTACATTTTCAAGCCTTCAAATGGCACTCCAACCTGTTGCCAGGACTGCTGTGCCTGAGGAGACAGCACTTCCTCGGAGTGGGAAGCCAAGAGAAGAGGCTGGCAAATAGGAGGCAGTCCCTCCCCCTGCTACCCCCCACCATCTTACTGATGGTGACCATGGCCTAGGGAGGCCAAGGGACTTGGCTGAAGTTACACATGCAATTTACATTAGCTATGAGTCAGTGGTATGGCCTGGACTGGAACCCAGGACCTCTGGACTCCAAGTTGTCCTCTTTCCACTGTACGTTTCTCTTCCCAGGAACTGAGTGAACCATGGCCCAGACTGTACCCCACCATCAGCCCAGGGACACGCACCCTATCTCCTGTAGTGACCCCTCCCCAACACACGCGTTTGCCTTCAGATGGGGTGTTACTTTGACTTTCCAAACCACCTTCCCATAGGGTGATGCATGAGACACAGATCAAGCCTAAGACTCCTCACTCATGATCGACACTCTGGCCTCTAAGCCTTTGTTCCTGCTGTCTGCTGCCACCTGGAACTCTCTGCCTCCTGAATATGGCCTTCTTGTCATCACAAGGGCATCAATCAGTTCCAATGTCGCTCTTCTCAGAAGCCTTCCCTCATTACCCAGTCCACTCTAGCCCATCACACCGTTTCATGCTCCTCATAGCACCGAGCTGTGAGCTTGTTTGCTTGTTGTCTCCCCACCCCCTAAAATCAAAGCTCATGAATGGCAGGACCACATCTGGCTGGTTTTCTCCTGTAACCCTTGCATTTTAGATAGTGCCTGGGATGTGTTCTTTTACTCACGGGCACACCCCCCCACACATACATTAAATGAATGAATGAATGAACAACCAAACGTAGAGCAACATTTGCCTTCCGGAAAAGATGTCCAGTGTGGGCAGAAAGAATTCAAATTCAGGGCTCAGTCGTTAAGCTTCTGCCTTGGGCTCGGGTCATAATCCCAGGGTCCTGGGATCGAGTCCTGAATCCAGCTCCCAGCTCAGCGGGGAGCCTGCTTCTCCCTCTCTCCCCTGCTCATGTTCTCTCTCTCTCTCACTATCTCTCTCTCAAACACTCATGAATAAATAAAAAAAATTTTAAAAAAGTTTGCCCTGCCTATGAAACATAGGACACTTTCCCCAGCTTGGCTGAGGACAAAGAAGTTTGCTGGCTATAGCCCTTACATTGGAGAAGCATTTTGTTGCTTTAGCTATGCTCCTTAATCCTGCCACAGCCCTCCTCACCCACGGAAGCAGTTAGGGTGAGCGAAAGGAGCCCCACTTGGCAGATGAAAACAAATGAGAGATAGAGTAGTGCTAGCGGTCAATGTTTACCAAGTACTTTTCATTGATTCTTCACAAGGACCTTGGAGTCCCAGCCCCTTTTGACAGATGAGAAAAAGGAGACTCGAGAGGTTAAGTGAGATTTTCCAAGGTCACACAGCTAGGTCATGGGAGAGCTGGAGTTGAAATACAGATCTTTCTCTCTACCAACTCATGTTTTCTGTAATACCACGCCGCCCCCAGGGGAAGCAGTGGAAGTTTAGGAAATGAAGCCCCTGGGATATATAGCAAGGTCATTTACACCGAGGAGCTGCTAATTAAGCCGCAAGGCATAAAGGAAACAATGTGGACTTTAAAATCAGACACACTGAGCTTAGACTCGCAGAGTTGCTGGGCCACCTTGGGCAAGTTGCTTCCCCTCTCTGAACCTCGTTTTCTCATGTCTGAAGCAGAATGAAGACTGGCATCTACTTTGTGTGTTTGTTTTTTTTTTTTTTTTCATGGATTCAGTGGCATCCCGTGTGGGAATGTGTCCTGTATAGTGCCTAGCACACAGCAGATGCCCAATCAGTGGGTGTTCTTGTTTATAGACATTCATTGAGTTATGTCTACTATAAGTGTACAGGCAGAGGCCAGTGGCAATGTGGCCAGCCTTGGTTACCCGCATGCTTGGACAAGGTTAAGGGCTGGGGCTGGGCCTGGGTCTGGGACTGGATGAGGGTCCAAGCTGGTGTGGTGGACCTGTCAGCCTCAGGCCCTAGACTTCTTTGTCCTCAGGAGCCTTCTAGGACAAGGACAGCAGCAACGGCAATGCTCTGCCAGTCTACTTGTTACCTTTGGACCCAGAAAAAAAAGGGGGAAGCCAGAGCCTGGGGATCCGAGCCCAGCTTCTCTCCCTGTGGCTCTCATCCCACCTTCCCTTCCTATGGGCAGTAGAAAACAACAGCTCTCCTCCAAGCCTCTCTGCCCCTCCCCTCGACCTAAGGATCCCCAGGGAGGGCCCAGGGCTGGTTAATGGGGTGGAGCCGGCTTTAATCTGCTCCTTAATGTTTTCTGGATCCTCATTAGAAACCATAATGTCCTACTAATATGCTGATGAGATTCCATTTGGGGCTAAGGAAGAGTAGCTCAGAAGATGTGGGGTGGGATGGGGTGCTGGGCTTCACCATGGGGGTCCCAGGGGAAAGAAGCAGAGTGGAGCTCATGGTGTCTCCCCCTAGTCCTTGGCACACTCAGGAAGACTCAGTCCCAGGCCTCATCATTCCCTCCACCCAGGCGACCAGGGATCTGAGTCAGCTGCCACCTGGACTAACACACACACACACACACACACACACACACACACACACGTCTCCACCCTATAGCTGAATACCACCTCAGGGCCCCACCACGGAGACCAAGGTTAGTCACCAAAACCTACACTCATTTCTCATTCATTCCTACTACTGGCATCTACACCAGACCCACTGGGGCCCAGCACCAAGTTAGGTTCCCAGCTCTACAGACTTCAGTGAGAGCCAACATGGAACTTCTGGGCAATGGAGAGAAGCAACGTATGTACAGTGACCCGTATGGGGTTGGCCCTCAATAAATTGTGTTGCCCTTGTGCTGCTCCTAGTCTGGTGGGTCAGATGGGCTTTTTCCCTGGCCCCAACTCACCCTAATTCAGCTGCCCCAATTCTGTCTTTGGAATCAGACAGAACTGGTTTCTCACCCAGTTTCACCGTTTAACTCCCAGGATTTCTTTGAGCCTCAGTTTCTCTATCTCTAAGCTGGGACTGTGGATCCCTGCCTGAGCAGGCTCAAAAGAGATAGTGGCCATTGAAGCCTATCACAATGCTGGTCACTTAGTAAGGATTTCTCTTGCTACATCCATAGAGCCCAGGTATGAGGCTAGTTTGCCTTGGCCCTGAGGGTGGGTGGGTACAAAAGGAGGAGAATGGCCAGGAAAACTGGCATGGAGGCCAAGGGTGGCCAAACACCAAAGCAACCTTAGGCATGAGGCAGGCAGTGGGCTCAAACAGTAGTGCCGATTAGACTAACCAAAAAGCCTTGATATAAAGTCTTGCAGACTGCAAAGACCTGGTCATTCTCAGCAAGACTCAGGGATGTTTCCTGAAGAACTCAAGCCTATGTAGAGGAACATGAAGAGGGAGACTGGCTGGAAAGTGATCCCTTTGGGTGGTGATGGGGACGCAGGGACTGGGAGAATGCTGACAGTGCCCTAATTAGCAAGCAGTAAGTAAGGTGGTAGTCTGAGGGCCAAGGGTCAAAGAGATTTCAAAGGTCAGTCCCTCTCTGGGACCAAGGCCTGCCTGAAGAGTTTTCTGGTGTCTGCTCTCTCTCTGGATGGACCTGGCTGGATCTTCCCTGGTTGGGGTTTAGAACATGGCAGGGTCTGAGACCGGAGTTGGGGAAAGCAAGGAACCACAACCTGTTTGATGTGAAATATCCCCGAGCTTCAGCCTGCTGGATGCCAGAACAAGGAAGGACAGGGATGGGGGCAGGGACAAAGGGAGACCTGAACACTAGGCAGCTTTGGGAGGGCTCTAGGAAGATATGGAAAGTCTCAAGGGCCACCTTAAGCCAGTCATCAGGGTTCTCCAAAGCTGGGGAGCTGCTCAGATCAGGAAGTCATCAGTCTAAAAACATTAAGCACTTACTAAGCACCAGATACCAGGGCTGGAAAAAGGGGAATTCCACAGGCCTTGTCTTCTGGCAAGTCGCTATCTCTAAGCCAAGGTAGTAGGGCAAAGACAAGGTGAGGGATAGGACCAGGGACAGGGGTAGAGCTTTATCCCCCTCTGCCACTGCTCTTCATAATACAGGCTTCTGCCTCTCCGAGCCTCAGCTTCTGCATCTGTACGATGGAGAAAGTGGGGGGAGTAGATGCTTTCTGATGTTCTGTGAGTCTGAGTTGGGGAAGATGTTTGGTGGTCATGACAAGGGTCGGTTATGACCAGAAATGAACAGAACCCAGGTTTTCAAAGCAGATAGGGCTAGGAGGCTCTTTCTGATCCTAGGATGTGCCTGCTGCCCCTCAGACTCCCTGGCCCTCTCACATCTCCCAGGGAGGCCCTTTGGACTCCAAGGGGCTGAGACCATCTGTGAAACCCCTGTCTCACATCCCCTTCCATGGAGTGTGGGCTGCCCAGACATCTGCTTGCCCACCAGCATTCCTGCCCAAAGCATTCAGGTTATGGGCCGCAGAGGAGCAGCCACGGATAACTGACATGGCTGTTTTGCTCAGAAGCCACAGACCCTCTCTGCTGACTATAGGAGGCTAATTAGTAAAGAACAAAATGCTTCCTGCCCTGAGTCCTCGCCTACCACTGCCTGTGTCTGCTCAAAGCTTAATGGTCATTTGAGCTGTCTCTGGGGAGGGATGATGGGGCTTCCATGGCCTGTCTGGCTCCAGAATGCAGCCTGGGTCCTGAAGGAAGCCAGGAGACTAGAAGCAAGGTGCCTGTGGCTGCTGAGGAAGCCCAAGATGGCAGGAGGACAACTCTTGGGGCCAAAGGGCAGCATCTGGAGCTGCTCCTGGTGCTTCCCCGAGAATGGATGTTCCCCAGAGTCTCCTCTGCACCCCTGCAAGGCCCCAGCTGGGTCTAAACTGGTAGTGAGCATAGTAGTTGGCCAGGCACGAACCTTGAAGGGCTCTTCTTCATTTAGGAAGCTGCCGGGGCCTAACACTCCTGACTGGGCCCTGTGTTCTTTCTTGCAGGTAGGATGTGATTACAAGCCCTTCATCCCAAACTTTCTAGGCTGGTCTGGAAAACCGGTTTGTTTGCATGGGTGCTGTGGGGGAAAATGCTCAGCTGAAAGGGAGAGGAGCTGGATTGTGGTTACTGATGCGCTGCTTTGTGGTTTCTCCAACCCTGTGCCTCAGTTTCCTCATCTGTCAAATGAGTATTGCTGGCCACCTTACTGAGTCAGCTGACACAGCCAGGAACACTGTCCTCAGAGAACTCAGATAGGTGGGGGGTGGGGGCTGGTGTGGAAGGGCAGTGGGGAGGGAAGCTGAGTCTGGAAAGATGAAGTCAGCTCCTTAACGGGATCTCTGCTGATGCCCCTCTCCAACCTCAATTTGAAACCCAGTCCTGACCATTATTATCTGTGTGGCTTCAGGCAAGTCTCAAAACCCTTCTGCACCTCGGTAAGCCAGGCATTAGATGAACCTTACTCTTAAGATCATGGGTATAGGGGATGCCTGGGTGGCTTGGTCGATTAAGCGGCTGCCTTTGGCTCAAGTCACGATCTCAGGGTCCTGGGATCGAGCCCTGTGTTGGGCTTCCTGCTTGGTGGAAAGCCTGCTTCTCCCTCTGCCTGCCACTCTGCCTACTTGTGCTCTCTCTGTCAAATAAATAAACATTAAAAAAAAAAGATCATGAGTATAAATGAGGTAAACTTTGTAAAGCCCTTAGCAGGGCTCAGAATGGAGCTCGGGCGAGGGAGAGGGAGGATGGGAGCACTGTCATGTGCAGGAAATGCCTGAAGGAGTCCTCAAGCACAGCTACCACAGGCTGCCTATCCCAGACTCCACCCCTCCCCCCATGAATAATGAACTGGTATTGATCCCCTGGTCGGGAAGTTCCCTGTGACCTGTGATAAAAATATACCCAGTCTGTGCGTCTGGAGCTCAAGATAGGTTTTCAGCAGCCAGAGCTGAGCTCATGTGCATTCCCCATCCCCAGCCAGCTGCATCAGGATGGAGAGCTCAGTTCGACAGGGCATCAGGGACCAAGCTCTAACCAGGGCCCACTGTCTCTCCACTCCATGGACAGGGACACAGGGATCAAAGGAGCAGGATCGTCTATGGCAGGAGCCCCCCACAGCCAGGCCCCGGGAAGAGGACATAGAGCACAGATCTGGGTGTAAACCCTGCCTCCACCACTTCCTGCAAGTGGTTCAGTTTAACCCACTATAGAGTGACCGTAAAATGGAGATGGAAACTCCTTCCTCACAGAATTAGTCTTAGATTCAAAGCAAGTTCAAGTAAATCAAGTGCTCAGCAGAGTGCCTGCCAAAAGGAGGCACTCAACAATGGCAGCTCAGGCTTTTCAATTCTCTGTCCTGTCCCCTTGACCTTGTGAAACTCAGGACTGCTTCACAGAGGAATGAACTTGAGTGACTCATTTTTTTAAAATAAGATCTTTATGGAGATATAATTCATTAAGCATCGAATCCAGTCTTTTAAAATGCACAAGTCGGGGGTGCCTGGGTGGCTCAGTCGGTTAAGCATCTCTTTGTTTCTGCTCAGGTCATGATCTCATGGCTCCTGGGATAGAGTTCCGCACTTAGTGGGGAGTCTGCTTGAGAGTCTTTCACTTTGTTCCTCCTTCCTTTCCCCCCCCTTTCAAATAAGTAAATAAATCTTAAAAAAATAAAGTGCACAAGTCAGTGGATTTTAGTATATTCAGAGTTGAACATTATCTACTTTTTAAAAAAGATTTTATTTATTTATTTGTTAGAGAGAGAGCATAGGCAGACAGAGTGGCAGGCAGAGGCAGAGGGAGAAGCAGGCTCCCTGCCAAGCAAGGAGCCCGATGTGGGACTCGATCCCAGGATGCTGGGATCATGACCTGAGCTGAAGGCAGCTGCTTAACCAACTGAGCCACCCAGGCGTCCCTGAACATTATCTACTTTAAAATCATTTTCATCAACCCCAAAAGAAACCCTATACCCAGGGGCTCCTGGGTGGCTCAGTGGGTTGAGGCCTCTGCCTTCGGCTCAGGTCATAATCTCAGGGTCCTGGGGTCGAGCCCCGAATCAGGCTCAGCGGGAAGCCTGCTTCCCCTTCTCTCTCTGCCTGCTTCTCTGCCTACTTGTGATCTCTGCCTGTCAAATAACTAAATAACTAAATAAATAAAATCTTAAAAAAAAAAAAGAAACCCTATACCCATTAGTGGTAACTCCCAGGTCCCACCTTCCCCACCCTGTGCCTCTGACAACCACCACTTTCCTTTCTATCTCTATGGTTTTGCCTTTTCTGGAAATTTAATATGAATGGATTCATGTCATATGTGGCATTTTGTATCTGGTTTCTTCCACTTCTTGCACTTAACATTTTTAAGCTTCATTATGTTGTAGCATGTACCAGTGCTTTCTTCCTTTTCGTGGCTAAGTAATGTTCCATCCTAGGGATAAACCACATTTTGTTTATCCACTCATCACTTGATAGATAGCTATTATTAATAAAGCTGCTATGAACCTTCATGTACATGTTTTTCTGTGGACATATGTTTTCATTTTTCATTTTTCTTAAGTATGTACACAAGAATGGAATTGTTAAATCATATAGTAACTTTATATTTAATTTTTTGAAGAGCTTCCGGATTATTTTCAAAAGCAGCTCCACCATTTTACATTTCCATCAGTAGTGTAGGATGGTTCCAATTTCTCCAAATCCTTGTCAACACTTGTTGTTAGCTGCCTTTTTGGTTATAGCCATCCTACTGTGTGTGAACTGGTACCTCACTGTGGTTTTATTATTTTTTTATTTTATTTTTTAAAAAAATATTTAATTTATTTATTTTACAGAGAGAGAGACCTCAAGTAGGCAGAGCAACAGACAGAGAGAGAAGCAGGCTCCCTGCTGAGCAGAGAGCCCGATGTGGGGCTCGATCCCAGGACCCCGAGACCATGACCTGAGCCGAAGGCAGAGGCTTAACCCACTGAGCCACCCAGGTGCCCCCTCACTGTGGTTTTAATGTACATTCCTCTGATGGCTAATTATTTTGAGCACCTTTTCATGTGTTCTTGGCCAGTTGTATATCTTCCTTAGAGAAATATCTATTCAGATCCCTTCCCAATTTTTTAAATTGAATTGTGTTTTTATTGTTGAATTGTGAGAGTTCTCTATTCTGAATGTAAGTCCTTGATCAGATATATGATTGGCAAACATTTTCTCCCATCTTGTAATGGGTTTTTATCATTTCATTTTCTTGATGGTGTCATTTGAAGCACAAAAGTTTGTAATTTTGATGAGGTCCAATTTCTCTATTCTTTTTTTTTGGTCACCTGTATTTTTGGTGTCTCATCTAAGCATAAGAACCTAAATTTCTTATGATTTTATTTATTTTAGAAAGAGAGAGTACACAAGCAGGGGGGAGGGGCAAAGGGAGAAGCAGACTTCCCGCTGAACAGGAAGACTGACCTTGGCTTGATCCCAGGACTCTGAGATCATGACCTGAGCCAAAGGCAGTGGCTTAACCAACCCAGTCACCCACGCACCCCAAGAACCTAATCTAAACTCAACATTTTCTCTAAGAGTTTTATACTTTTAACTCCTACATTGAATGCATTTTGGATTAATTTTTGAATATGGTGTGAGGTAGGGGTCCAACTTCATTCTTTTGCCTGCAGATGTCCAATTGTCCCACCATTTGTTGAAAAGTTACCACTCTTTCTATATATAGAATATATATATATATTTATATTATATTTATGTATATGTAAAGTTACTACTTTCTCTATATATAGAAATTATCTCTCTCTATATATAAATTTTTAAATTATATATATATACGTATAAAATTTCTTCCCTAATTGCCCTGGCTAGAACCTCCAGTAATGTTTAATAGGAGTGGTGAAAGCACACATCCTTATCTTGTTCCTGACACAGAGCTCCATGACCTGAACCAAAGGCAGATGCTTAAGGAACTGAGCCACCCAAGCACCCCTCTTTGTGTTTTTTTTTAATTACTAGTTCAATATCTTTACTTGTTATAGTCTATTTGAACATTTTTATTTTTATTGCATCAGTTTCAGTGGTTTCTTTCTTTCTGGAAATTTGTTTATTTCATCAGTTTATTTTACTTATTGGCATACAATTTTTCATAGTATTTAGAGTCCTTTTTATTTCTGTCCTGTTTTCATTTCTCAGTTTAGCCTTCTAAGTCTATTATCTTTCTTGACCAGCCTATTTAATGATTTGTCAATTCTGTTATTATTTTTAAGGAACCAAGTATTGATTTTGTTGATTTTCTCTATTGTTTTTCTATTACTTGTTTGGTTATTTTGTGCTCTAATCTTTACTATTTCCATTCTCCTGCTGGAGGATTAAAAGATGGAATGTTAGGTTATTTTTTGAAATCTTTCTTCTTTTTAAAATACGGGCATTTATAGCTATGAAATATCCTTCTGGGTATTGCTTTAGTTGTAGCCCATAAGTTTTGATATGTTGTGTTTCTGTTTCATTCATTTCAATGTATTTTCTTTTTTCCCATGTTATTCCATCTTTAACCCATTATTTAGAAGTGCACTGTTCTATTTCCACATATTTGCAAATTTCCCAAATGTTCTTGTGTTATGGACTTTTAATTTATTTTCATTTTGAGTGGAGGACACACTTTGTATTATTTTAATCCTTTTAAATTTACTGAGGCTTGCTTTATGACCTAACATGTGGTCCACCCCGGATAATGTCCCATGCGCATTAAGAAGAGTATGTATGCAGCTGTTGTTGAGTAGAGTGTTCTATATAGATGTTTGTTAGGTTGGTTGTTAGTGTTGTTCAAGTTGTTCTCTTTGTTGACCTTCTGACTAGTTGTTCTATCCATTAATGAAAGTGGGGTATTGAAGTCTCCAACAATTATTGTTGAATTTCTTGTTTCTTCCCTCAGTCTTTCAGTGTTTGCTTCATATAATTTGTAGCTCTTTTGTTAGGTGCATATAAATTTATATTTTTTATATCTTTCTATTGAATCAACCTTTTTAGCCTTATAAAACATCATTTTCTCTAGCAATAATTTTTGTTTTAAAGTCTATTTTGTTGGTATTTGTATAGCTACTCCAACTCTCTTTTGGTTACTGTTTACATATGTTTTTCCATCTTTTTATTCCTAACCAATTTGTGCTTTAAATCTAATATAGGTCTCTTATAGGGAATGTATAGTTGATCATAGATTTAAAACCTATTCTACATTCTGACTGGGTGTTTAATTCATTTATATTTAATGCAATTACTAAGATTAGAATTATACCTGCCATTTTACTATTAGTTCTCTATATGTCTTATGTCTTTTTTGTTCCTTAATTCTTCCATTATTGCTTTTTTTGTATTAATTTGATATCTTAGTGTAATGTTTTGATTGTCTTGTCATTTATTTTACCACATATATTTGACTTTTTTGTTTTGTTTTTGTCTTTTTTAGTGGCTGCCCCAGATATTACAATTAAGATCTTAATTTAAGGCAATCAGTCTGAATTAATACCATCTTAATATCAGTGGTATAAAAACATTTTGCTCCTATAAAACTTAATTCCCTCCCTTCTCATTTATGCTGTTACTGCCATACAAATTCCATCTTTATACATTACAAGCCCATTAACACAAATATTGCTTTATATCATTTTCTCTTAAGTCAGATAGAAGAAAAGCATTACAAACAAAATTACGTTTGTACTGTCTTTTATATACTTACGTAGTTACCTCTACCAGTACTGTTTTGTTTTGTTTTTCCTGCTAATTCATGTTACCATTTAGAGTCCTTTCATTTCAGTTTGAAGAAATCCCTTTGGTATTTCTTGTAAGGCAGGTCTGGTGATGAAATATCAATATGTTAGGCTAGCAATGAAATATCTGTTTTTTTAAAATCTTTGAATACCTTAATTTCTCATTCATTTTTGAAGGACGATAGTTTTGCTGGACATCCCAGTCTTTTTCTTTTAGCACTTTGCTTATGCTGTCCTTGCATCTTTTGGCCTCTGTGGTTTCTGATAAGAAGTTAGGTTCTCTCCATCACATTAATCTTATTGCTGGTCATGTACATGTGATTTTTCTCTTACTGCTTTCAAACTTCTCTCTTTGTCTTTTTTTTTTTATCAATTGATTGTAACATATCTATGGGGGGATCTCATTGTATTTCTCTTATTTGAAGTTCATTAAGCTACTTGCATATGTAGATTGGTGTTGTTGGGTTTCTAAAATCAGATTTAGAACTTTTGAGTCTTTTTTTCTCCAAGTATTCTTTCTGTCCCTTTGTCTCTCTTTTTTTTCTGGAACTACCATTATGCATGTGTTGGTACACCTGATCCTGTCCCATTTGTCTCTGAGGCTCTGTTCATTTTGCTTCATTGTTTTTCCTTTTTACTCTTCAGACTGGAAAATCTCAGTTCAAGTTAGTTTGTTAATTCTTCTGGCAGTTCAAATCTGCTGTTGAGCCTTGCTAGTGAATTTCTCATTTTAATTACTCTACTTTTCAATTTCACAATTTCTACTTGGTTCTTTTGTGTTTGTCTTTGTAGTAAGTTATATATACAAGATAAATTTAGCATTTTAACTGTTTTTGGGGTGGTAAGTATAAATTTATTGTACACATTTCTAAATTAAAAATTTTTTATTGTGGTAAAACATATAGAACATAAAATTTACCATTTTAGGGGTTCTTGGGTAGCTCAGTCAGTAGAACATCTGACTCTTGATCTTAGGGTCAACAGTTGAAACCCTATGGTGGGCATGGAATCTCCTTAAAAAATAAGATTAAAAAACCTTATAATTTTAACCATTTTAAGTGGACATGCTATTAGATTAATTACACTCACATTGTTGTGAAACCACACCACCATCCATCTTCAGAACTTTGTCATCCTCTAAAACTCGAAATCTCCACCTCAGCCCCATTGACAATCACCATTCTATTTTTTGCTTCTAGAATTTGATTACTCCGTGTATCTCATATAAGTGGAATCATTCGATGTTTGTCCTTTTGTGTCTGGCTTATTTCATTTAGCATAATATCGTCAATGTTCATCAATGTTGTAGCATGTGTCAGAATTTCCTTCCTTTTGAAGGCTAACTAATATTCCATTGTTTATACATTTTGTTTGACCACTCATCCACTGATAGACATTTGGGTTGTTTTCATCTTTTGATTATCACAAATAATGCTGCTATGAACATGGGTGTGCAAATATCTGTTTGAGTCCCTGTTTTCGATTCTTCTGGCCATATACCCAGAAGTGGAATTGCTGGATCATATGGCAATTCATTTTTTAAATATTTTTTGTCCTACTCTTTTCCACAGCAACCATACCATTTTACATTTCCACTATTAGTGCACAAGAGTTCTGATTTCTTTTCATCCTGGTCAACACTTATTGTCTTTCTTTCTTTCTTTCTTTCTTTCTTTCTTTCTTTCTATAGTGGATATGAAGTAGTGTTTCATTGTGGTTTTTATTTGCATTTCCTTAATGATTAATGATGTTGAGCATCTTTTCATGTGCTTACTGGCTATGTGTATATCTTTTTTGGAGAAGTGCTGATTCAGTCGGGGCACCTGGGTGGCTCAATGGGTTAAAGCCTCTGCCTTTGGCTCAAGGTCCTCGGATCTAGCCCCACATTGGGCTCTCTGCTCAACAGGGAGCCTGCACCCCCCTCCACCTGCCTCTCTACCTACTTGTGATCTCTATCTGTCGAATAAATAAATAAAATCTAAAAAAAAAAGAAGAATGAGCTTACTAAAAAAAAAAAGGTAAGAAATGCTGATTCAAGTCCTTTGAGCTTTAAGAGTTCTTTATATACTCTGGACCCATTATCAGATATGTGATTTCCAAATATATTTTCCTGGTCCATGGATTGTCTTTTCATTATGTTGCTAGTGTCCTTTAATGAACAAAATTTTTAATTTTGAAGTCCAATTTGTCTATTTTTTCTTCTGTTGCCTACGCTATTGGCATCAATGCAATGCCATGAGGTTTTCCACCCATGTTTTCATCTAAGAGTTTTAAAGTTTTAGCTCTTCTCTTTGATCAATTTTGAGTTAATTTTTGTGTATGGTGTTAGATAAGGGTCCAACTTCATTCTTTGGCATGTGAATATCCGTTTTTTTCAATACCATTTGTTGAAAAGACTGTCCTTTCCTTATTGAATGGTTTTGGTATCCCTGTCAAAAATTATCTGCCCCTACACAAAGGTTTATTTTAGGGCTTTATATTCTATTCCATTGGTCTATATGTTTGTCCTTATGCCAGTAACCCACTGCTTTGGTTGCTGGAGCTTTGTGGTAAGTTATGAAATCAGAAAGTATAAGTACTCCAACTTTGCTCTTCTTTCTGAAGCGTGTTTTGGCTATTCAGGCTCCCTTAAGATTGCATATGAATTTTAAAATGTTTTTCCTATTTCTGCAAAAAACACTGTTAGGATTTTGGTAGGGATTGCATTGAATCTGTAGATCTCTTATAAATATTGTCATCCTAGCAATATTAATTCTTTTAATCTATGAACATGGGATGTGTTTTCACTTTATGTGTCATTTTCATTTATTTCAATGTTATTTTGTAGTTTTCTATGTACAAGTCTTTTGACCCTTTTGTTTAAGTTTATTCGTAAGCATTTTACCCTTTTTAATGCTATTACAAATTGAATTGGTCCCTTAATTTTCTTTTTAAATTGTTTATTGTTAACATACAGACATATAATTGATCTTTTTGTGTTGAGCTTGTATCTTTCAAATTTACTGAATTTGTTTATTAGCTCTAACAACATTTTGTGGAATCTTTAGGGTTTTCCACATATAAGATCATGTCATTTACAAACAGAAATAATTTGACTTTTCCTTTCCAACTTGGATGCCCTTTAATTTTTTTAAATGTTTTCCTCCAGTATAAAACAAAAACAAAAACAACCCATATATTGACCAACCTATTCAGCAACCTTCTTATAATTGCTTATTAGTTCCAGGAGTTTTTGTTGATTCTTTAGGATTTCTTACATAGGCAATCATGTCATCTGTGAACAAAGGTGTTTTTATGTCTTCCTTCCCAATATGTATACTTTTTTGTCTTCTCACATTAGCTAAGCCCTCCAGTATAATGTTGATTAGAAGTGGTGAAAAGCAGACATTCTTGCCTTTTCCTGATGTTACTGGGAAACAGTAGTTTCTCACCATTAATTATGATGTTAACTGTAAGTTTTTTGTAGATGTTCTTTATTAAAAGAATTTTTTAAAAAATTTTATTTGTACATAAACATATAATGTAACCCCACCACCCTCTCCCAACACCCCCCCACCCCCCTCAGTTTGTTTTATGACATTAAGAGTCTCTTTTGGTTTGTCTCCCTCCCGATCCCATCTTGTTTCATTAAAAGAATTTTTATCATGTACTGGTAATGTGCTTTTTTCCTCATCTACTGGTATAATCATTTTTTTTCTTATTTAGCCTGTTGATGTGATGCATTACATAAGTTGATTTTTGATGAACGTATTTGTAACAGCTGATTTAAAGTGTTTGTCTAAGGGTGTCTGGGTGGCTCAGTGGGTTGAGCTTCTGACTCTTGGTTTCAGCTCAGGTGGTGACCTCCATGTCAGGATCTCCAAGTCCTGGAATCAAGCCCCCGTGGTGAGCCCTGAACTCTGCAGGGAGTTTGCTTCTCTTTCTCTCTCTGTCTTCCTCTCCTGCCCCTACCCCCACTCATGCTCTTTCTCTCTCTAAAATAAATAATTCTTAAAAAAATAAAGTGTTTGTCTAATAAGTTCCATCTCTGTGCTTCCTTGGGATCCATTTCTGGTCGTTTGTTTGTTTTTTTTTCCAATGTGTGGGCCATACTTTTTTTTCATGTCTCATTTTTTTGTTGTTGAAAACTGATCATTTCAAATAATATAATGTGACAACTCTGAAATTAGTTTCTCCCCCTCCCAAGGATTTGTTTTTGTTACTGCTTGCTTTAGTTCTTGTTTTTCTATTTAGTGATTTTTCTTAACTATTTCTATAAAGTGCATTCTTTGTTATATATGGCCATTCAAGCATCCATTTCTTCCAGATTGTCTAATTTGTTGGCATAGAGTTGCTCATAATATGTTCTTATGATTGTTTGTATTTCTTTGGTGTTGGTTGTGATCTCTCCTCTTTCATTCATGATTTTATTTATTCGGGTCCTTTCTCTTTTCTTTTTGATAAGTCTGGCCAGGGGTTTATCAATCTCATTAATTCTTTCAATGAACCACCTCCTAGTTTCGTTGATTTGTTCTATTGTTTTTTTTTTTTGGTTTCTATTTCATTGATTTCTGCTTTGATCTTTATTATTTCTCTTCTCCTGCTGGGTTTAGGCTTTCTTTGTTGTTCTTTTCCGAGCTCCTGTAGGTGTAGGGTTAGGTTGTGTATTTGAGACCTTTCTTGTTTCTTGAGAAAGGCTTGTGTTGCTATATATTTTCCTCTCAGGACTGCCTTTGCTGTGTCCCACAAATTTTGGACCGTTGTGTTTTCATTATCATTTGTTTCCATGATTTTTTTCAATTCTTCTTTAATTTCCTGGTTGACCCATTTATTTTTTAGAAGGATGCTGTTGAGTCTCCATGTATTTGGGCTTTTTCCAAATTTCCTCTTGTGATTGAGTTCTAGCTTCAGAGCATTGTGGTCTGAAAATATGCAGGGAATGATCCCAATCATTTGATACCGGTTGAGAAGTGATTTATGACCCAGGATGTGATCTATTCTGAAGAATGTTCCATGGGCACTAGAGAAGAATGTGTATTCTGTTGCTTTGGGATGGAATGTTCTGAATATATCTGTGATGTCCATCTGGTCCAGTGTGTCATTTAAGACCTTTATTTCCTTGTTGATCTTTTGCTTGGATAATCTGTCGATTTCAGTGAGAGGAGTGTTAAAGTCCCCTACTATTGTTGTATTATTGTCCATGTGTTTTTTTGATTTTGTTATTAATTGGTTTATATAGTTGGCTGCTCCCATGTTAGGGGCATAGATATTTAAAATTGTTAGATCTTCTTGTTGGACAGACCCTTTGAGTATGATATAGTATCCTTCCTCATCTCTTATTATAGTCTTTGGCTTTTGTTTGGGGCATTTAGCCCTTTTACATTCAGGGTAACTATTGAGAGATAAGAATTTAGTGACGCTGTATTGCCTGTCAGGTGATTGTTACTGTATATTGTTTCTGTTC
Organism: Taxidea taxus jeffersonii; assembly: GCA_003697995.1. NCBI lineage: Eukaryota > Metazoa > Chordata > Mammalia > Carnivora > Mustelidae > Taxidea > Taxidea taxus. The sequence goes on from RCUC01116678.1 coordinate 48,214, forward strand.
TTTTCTGATTTAATACTTTTAGGGTCTGTCTTTGCTTAGAGGACCCCTTTCAATATTTCCTGTAGAGCTGGTTTGGTGTTTGCAAATTCTTTCAGTTTTTGTTTGTCCTGGAAGCTTTTTATCTCTCCTTCTATTTTCAGTGATAACCTAGCTGGACATAGTATTCTTGGCTGCATGTTTTTCTTGTTTAGTGCTCTGAATATATCATGCCAGTTCTTTCTGGCCTTCCAGGTCTCTGTGGATAAGTCTGCTGCCAATCTAATATTTTTACCATTGTATGTTACAGACTTCTTGTCCCTGGCTGCTTTCAGGATTTTCTCTTTGTCACTAAGACTTGTAAATCTTACTACTAGATGACGGGGTGTGGACCTATTCCTATTGATTTTGAGAGGGGATTCTCTGCACCTCCTGGATTTTGATGCTTGTTCCCTTTGCTATATTAGGGAAATTCTCTACAATAATTCTCTCCAATATACCTTCTGCTTCCTTCTCTCTTTCTTCTTCTTCTGGAATCCCAATTATTCTAATGTTGTTTCATCTTATGGTATCACTTATCTCTCGAATTCTCCCCTCGTGGTCTAGTAGTTGTTTGTCTCTCTTTTGGTCAGCTTCTTTATTCTCGGTCATTTGGTCTTCTGTATCACTAATTCTTTCTTCTGCCTCATTTATCCTAGCAGTAAGAGCCTCCATTTTTGATTGTACCTCATTAATAGCTTTTTTTAAAATTTCAGCTTGGTTAGATTTTAGTTCTTTTATTTCTCCAGAAAGGGCTTTTATTTCTCCAGACAGGGCTTTTCTAATATCTTCCATGCCTTTTTTGAGCCCGGCTAGAACCTTGAGAATCGTCATCCTGAATTCTAGATCTGACATATTACCAATGTCTGTATTGATTAGGTCCCTAGCCTTCGGTACTGCCTCCTGTTCTTTTTTTTTTTTTTTTTTTTTTTGGTGAGTTTTTCCACCTTGTCATTTTGTCCAGATAAGAATACATGAAGGAGCAAATGAAATACCAAAAGGGTGGCAAAGACCCCAGGAAAATATGTTTTAACCAAATCAGAAGAGACCCCAAATCGTGGGGAGGGGAGAAAGGGGGTATAAAGAAGTTCAGAAAAGAGAAAAAAAATTAAAAAAGAGAACACAAATAAAGAGAAAAATATAAAAAAGAAAAAAATATATATGTATATTAAACTGGTGACTAGAACAGTGTCACCCACTTAATTTGGGGAGTATTTTTTCTCTTAGAAGAAACTACCTCCCAAAATTTTAAAGAATGAAA